>JAOVVI020015003.1:0-11327 GCA_028571085.2 Nepenthes alata | reverse complement strand
AAATTACTTTACTTTTTTTTAAAAATAATGGTAAGTATTTATAAAAGTTTTAAATTTGATTTTCTTAAAAAGTCATAGATTTTATTAGCTTTGTGCACTAACTAGATATGTTTTTAAGAGATTAATATCTTCAATGAATTTATGCCTCATTATTTTGGGTTCTCATTGAGTTATTCTTTTATTTATTTTAAAACGTATTTATCTATTTATTTATGTTAAAGTATATTTATTCATTGTACAAGGCAGGCACTACTTGTGTAGTGATTGAGTTATTCATC
Organism: Nepenthes alata; assembly: GCA_028571085.2. NCBI lineage: Eukaryota > Viridiplantae > Streptophyta > Magnoliopsida > Caryophyllales > Nepenthaceae > Nepenthes > Nepenthes alata. The sequence goes on along the minus strand of JAOVVI020015003.1, from coordinate 11,049 downwards.
ATCACATAAAGCAAGTTAACAACATTAAATTTTTTTTTTCCCTAAACTTCATAAAATATAATCAACTCACTAAAATGCATAAAACTTATAATTTTTTGAAATAATAAATAGGAAGAATTACCAAAACAATCTCTAAATTTTAAAATTTTTAAGTTCTACAGGCGCTCTTATTGCTGCTGCTAACACTGTATAGGCTGTAGAGTGCCAGCCAGTTCGGGCGGCAGCAGCATGCAACCTGTCATCTTCTCTCTCTTCACATATGTGGCCTTTCCATGCATGCATCCATCACATTCACGATGCCCATCACCATGGATCATCCATGCCAGTTGTATATACTTTCTTTTCTCTTTTGGAGAGAGAGAGAGAGAGAGAGAGAAAGAGAGAGAGAGAGAGAGAGACAGAAAGAGGGGGCAGCGATAGCGACCCTTTTGCCAAAAAAATGCCTCGATAGTCGGTTGTCAGATTCAAGTCCGCGAACTCTGCATTCCATGGATTCCCTGTTTCAATGTTTTTGAGGGGGTCAGAGAGGGCGTAGGCTGGCGCAGAAAGCGCACAGAGAAAATATGGGTGCTTTTTCTGTTAAAATTTATGAATGTACTACACGCAGTGATGTATTTTTAAAGTTCTTTATATAAAAAAATATATTTTAGAGCATATATAATAATATTTTTATTTAAAGTATTTAAATTTACTAAAAATTAGTCCTGAATTGCATTAACTGTATGATCTTATATCATCACCTCTAAGATGGCTTGGATATTATGTTTTGTATTATTTTATGTTTAGGAGTTTAATTGGCTTTGAGATTTTTTTTTTCCATAAAACCATAGATGTTTAGAATTTTCAGCATTAACAAAATGGGTCACCCTTTTCCTTATTTTGCTTCAAATAAAAGAACTTTTATTTTCAATAAAAACAGGAGCTTTACTCATGACTAATATTTATTTACTGTAACAAGGAAAAGGATTTTTCTCAAGAAAAAAAAAAGGAACTGAAAAAAAAATATAAACCAGAAAAAGTTACTCCCTCCCTGCAAGCCACCTGACCCTTGGATTAGCCATTGGTTGTTGTTTTTTTTCCTGTTGCTTGGTCTCTCGCAGCTCCTTCCAGTGGGTTGCCTTGTAAATGCTTTACTCCCTCAAGAACCAAAATTTCGAAATTGGAGTCTTCTCTTCGCAGACTCAGATATAGACCACAGGACGCGTTACCCGCTCCCTTCCTCTACTGGGTCTTGTTCGTTTTCTGCAGCTGGGTTAGAAGAGGGGACAGAGAGAAAGAAAAAAGCAGTGTGATGAGTGAGAGAGGAGGCTCTCTTTGGAGGAGAGAGCCTGCCTGAGATAGAGGACGCTACAACACTTATTGGCCATTTTCTTTACACTTAACTTTTTGTGTTGATCTACTTTCCTTGTTTTAGATGGAAATGGCTCTTTCCATGAATAATATAGAGTCCAACAAACAGCAGATGGATACTGGCAAGTATGTGAGGTATACACCAGAGCAAGTTGAAGCTTTGGAGAGAGTGTACATGGAGTGCCCAAAGCCTAGTTCTATGAAGAGGCAGCAGCTTATTAGGGAGTGCCCTATTCTCTGTAATATTGAACCAAAACAGATCAAAGTTTGGTTTCAGAATCGAAGGTAAAATGGACGGCCGAAGAAAAAGAAGAACATGAATCACCCCCTTGTTCCCTCTTTCACGGAAATCTCCTTTCTTTGGCTATTTTTACTATGATTTATTGTAATTTGGGATTTTGACATGGGTTTTCGGAAATTATTGTTTTTGGTGTAAGAAACAGTTCATAGAAGGGTTATAAGTTCTTTCAAATCCACTTATCTCCTCCCCCCCAAAAAACGTTATTTCAAATCCGTTTGCGTTGTGGGGCTCTGTGAGAGAACTGGGAATGCGAGGTGGGTTTTTTCTCCTTCCGTTGCCTTATCTTGGGGTATCAGTTGCATGTCTTATGGCCTGATATTTTTCATGGATTTCCTTTTGGTGTTTTTTTGGTAACTGAAGGAAATGAGGGTTTCTTATGGTAGCTGTTTGGAACTCCTTGATGATAGATTTGTCAAAAAATTTGGTTTTATTATTTGGCTTTTAGTCCCCCGTTTTCTGCAACTCGAAGAAGAGATGACGTCCTATTAGATCTGTTTAATTTGATATTTCTTTCTCAGTTTGACTCCCCTCTGTTTACTTTTTTGGAATTTCCCCTCTTGTATCATTACTTTGATTACTCATTTTCCTTTTTCTCGTTCTAAATGTGTGGGATAATGGAGCGCTGTCTTTGGTTCTGTGTCATTGGTACTTTATTGTTTCTTTACTTTGGAGAGTATGCATGCTTTAATATTGTAGAATAAACGGTTCCCCAACAGTCTGTTGTATAGTGTCTCTTCACACAACGTCCTTAAAAAGATGGGAATATTCATACTCTTAAGATTTTGAGAATTATTTGCTTATTCTCAACTACTTATGGTTCTCTTTACATAAAGAACCATCTTTATCAGTACATGAAGAAATTGCCAGCAGAAATGGTAGAAAATAGATTTATTTGGTTATGCATAGTACATTAGAACTGATCAGATATTTCACTTCTGATACATGCTATTTTTGCTGGAGCCACAACTTGCAAGGAAGGTTTTAAGCACCGATTGTTTCTTCATCAAGAGTTAAGGCTTGCTTTGATGTTTCTAAATAAAACCCTGAAAGGTGTCCTGTTCAGTATAGTCTAGATGTTTCTGTATTGATTTACCAAATATGGTTGGGAATGAGCTAAATACTTGTTTTTGCACTGTGGCGGGTCATGTTGGGTATTGCTGGATCTGGTGAATTTTTATTTTCCTTCAACTGCAAGGAATTAACATACTTGCCTCATAATTAGATTATTACTTCATTCCCCAAACTTGCATCCCTCAAAAATAGGTTCATACACTTAAAGTGTAGACCAGATAAAATACCTTGAGGAAATGCGAGTTAGTAGTAGTTTGATGAAATAAAGAAAGAGGTATACCTATGAAAACTTGGAGTAATATGATAAAAAATAATTTAAAATTGCTTCTACTGATACTACATTAAATTAAGTGGAATGGAAGTTAGTGTCTTGTTATTGTTGTTGCTGTATTTCCCTCTAGGTCCTTATCAACTTGCAGTGTCCTTGACTAGACAAAACCTTTAATTACTCCCTGTCATACTGTTAGTTTTATATCTTTGAGTATCTTCTTGTTTGAATCTGGTGTAACTTCTTTCCAACATTGATGCAACATTTACCCTTAAGACTTGATAGATTCCATATTGAGTTCCATTTGTTTAAGCTGCGTGAGCTAGTGTTATTGGTTGTCTTATTATGTCATTGATAATATATGTTTTGCCTTTTTTCTGTAGATGCCGGGAAAAGCAGAGGAAGGAAGCATCCCGTCTTCAGACGGTTAGCAGAAAGCTGACTGCTATGAACAAGCTGTTGATGGAGGAGAATGATCGTTTGCAGAAGCAAGTCTCGCAGTTGGTGTACGATAATGGATATATGAAGCAACAACTGCATAATGTGCAGTCCCTTTATCCTTTTCTCATTCTGTTCTTTTCATTTAATGCAATTGCTCGCTGCATTATTGTAATTCTAGAAGCATTTTCTTCTTGTATGTGTTGTTTACTTGCTTACAAATGTATGCCATTTTGAAGTGACATGCTCAATTGTTTTACAAATGCTGTAAGAATTTCATAACCTAGCTTGTGCAAGCTGTTTCTTCACTAGATTAATCGATACTATTCCGGAAGCTTCCATAAGGCCCCATCTTTTACTAGTATTTGATAGAATGTTTGTTACACTCCTATACATTTTTATGTTATAGTACACCACTTAAACTGTTTCTTGATGATGTTTCGGTCCCATGTTACCCTTACGCATTGCTCATTATAGTATGAAATCTGTAGTAGCATTGTGTCACATGTGTGACACTCAGAACAGTGCATTTTTAAAGAGTGCTATTATTCATACTCCTTATATACACTGTTGTACCAAAAAAAAAAAATGATGTGAACATTACCATATTAACTCATCAACAAAAAAGCTGTAAAAAGTAACTCCTTTTATTAAAAAATAAATATTTTCTCTTTCCTCCACACATGATCAGTAAAAAGGGAGTACAAATCCAGTATGAGCATTATTTTTTTTTTAAATGTTTTTGAACATGACCCGTTTTTGGCAGGCATCTGTTACAACCACGGACTCTAGTTGTGAGTCTCTGATAATGAGTGGTCAGCCCCAACAGCAAAACCCAACGCCTCAGCATCCACCTAGAGATGCTAACAGCGCACCCGGGTGTGATATTTGATTCCTGTCAATAATCTGAGATGCAGTTTATTCCTTTGCTGCTATTTTGTATCTGTAGTCTATTGAAAACCTCTTTTATATGTTCTAGTCTTCTTGCCATTGCTGAGGAGACCCTGGCAGAGTTCCTTTCCAAGGCTACTGGAACTGCTGTCGACTGGGTGCAGATGATTGGGATGAAGGTGGGTGGAGATGCCTTATGCATCCTCTCTAAACTTGGGTTGAGATTTCAACTTTATTATAAACTTTGAGGTTATGTTTTATTTATTTTTTGTTTTATTATGCCTTAAGATGCATTTTTTTTACTGTTGTGGATGAGAAATTACTGATCAATGGTCGGCCATTATTCTTTACAGTGCAATTCCACTTCAACCATCTCCACTACTAATAAACATAATCTTCATCTACATTTGTCTGAATTCCAAATTTTCTTGCTTAATTACCTGACAATTTACATGCCTTTTCCTAATGTATATAGGAATAGGAATATAAACAAGAAACCGTCAAAACTTCCCACCGATCACTTAATGTTGTGGAAAACTCACTTTCCATACACAGAGGATAGCGGCAGTATCACTACTCTTCTATAGTGAACAACATGACTACTCTTTGGAAGCTTTCTATCCAGTAGTAGCATTCATGGCATTAAGTTGATCTCCCCCTTAGTTTTGCAGAACCAGGCTGATCACTTGCTTGGAAATTACACCTGAGAAACAAGTGATTTCGACTTTCAGCTTGAAGGCACATAGCACATGCTTGGCATTTATATGAATTCCGATTTGATCAAGTTAATCTTTAGTTTTGATTTTGTGCTTGGCCACCATCCAGCAAAGAAATAAGTTTTTAAGCATTAATTGTCTGCCAGAGACCTCTTTATACCAGGGCATTTGAGCTCTCTTGAAAGTTAATGGCCCTCTAGGAGGCAAATTCAGATCTTACTTTAACTAAAGACCCCCAAATACATGATGCATTCTGCTTCCTTTGGACAGCCCACACAAGCTTACTTTGCTATCTCTAATGAATGATCAATGTTGTTAACCGTTTCCACACAATCTTTGACTTAATTATTGCCAATGAAAAATTATTATATGTTTCCATTCCCAAACAAAATCAGCTTTTAATGATATAATCTCCAAGTGCTTTGCTTCACTTGGTGTCTGATTGAGACATTGGTTTTCCTAACAGCCTGGTCCAGATTCTATTGGCATTGTTGCTGTTTCCCGCAACACCACTGGGATAGCAGCACGTGCTTGCAGTCTTGTGAGTTTAGAGCCCACAAAGGTACTTATCTCATCTGGGCCAGAGATTTAATTAGAAGGTATACATGTATTTTTGAATGTCATTCGCTTATAAATCTTCTTTCAGGCTGCAGAAATCCTCAAAGATCGTCTATCCTGGTATCATGACTGTCGATGTCTTGATGTCCTGAGTGTGATCCCCACTAGCAGTGGGGGCACCATAGAGCTTATATATATGCAGGTGTGTGCGTTGTTTTGTCAAGGTTTTGCTTTTGGGTAGATTTTATGTTATTCTCTTGTCTATTTTCTTGTTGATTCAATAGCTCCACCACTTGTGAATTTTATCATTATAGACTTTTGCACCTACAACACTGGCATCTGCTCGTGACTTTTGGACATTGCGATACACTTCAAGCTTGGAGGACGGAAGTCTAGTGGTAAGGGCAATGATATTTTTTGATAGTCAATACATCGCAAATAAAACATGACTAGGCATGGATCAAGTGTAGGTTTATCCCCTCCCTTTTGCTTTCTGGAATACTTGTCAGAGATGCTTTGAAATTGTGGTGAGGATCACTTAACCTGAGAGCTTCACAAGGTGAGGACATGAGTAATAAGGTTTCTTCCCTAATAAACCGGAAATTCCTCTGAGATGCAGTTTTTTCATCGGTCTAAATAGCCTGGCTTGAGCATATAGGCCATCATTCAAATTACATTGTGTTTCAACGTAATTATGAAAAGGGTTCCATGATCCTACATAATGTCTCCGGTGTGTAAAAGGCAGTCAACCTTTAATCTCATTTAAAACACCTCATTTTGAACTAAACTTTACCCGGCAATGTGGAGTAATGCTTAAAATCTCAGCCAATGAGAACTATCAAAGATTCACTTAAGGATTCGGACAGTTATTTTTGGCAGTTGTGTACCCCCAACATCAATTGGTTTAAGAGCAAGGACTGCATTCACTGGTAGCTGAATGCAATGACAAGTAGCAACAGTTTTTCCAACGATGAGTCTCTAACAAGTGTTGAGTTTGTGAAGTTACGGTGAATGATAAACGAGTTGGAAACCTTCATAAATCGGCTTGCAAATGCTGCAAATATCAAGAAGCCTGACGCAGGATGCTTGCATGGGCAACCAGTATGGCGTATACCTTGACCTCAGCAAAGAATTATTGAACATTTCTATGAGGATATGGGCATTCATGGTTTCCAAGATCTCAAATGAAGATAGAAAAATGAGTAGATGGTTCAAGAGGAGACTGTACGAGGATATGGACATTTCAATATTGTTGAAATGTAATTTTGCCTATGATTGGAGTTCCTGGCAGACAATGGTGAGCAGACAAGTTAGAAAACTTCAGTTGGAAAACATGTTGGGGAAGGTCATTGGTGCAACTGGTATCACAATCACACAAGAAAATTCTATTTGGGAATTTATAAGAAATCGAACTGTAAACAGCTGCTAATGCTCAGCCATCACAGCGGGATGGTTTTGTTGCCAATGTCAAGCCTTACCTTGTAGATTACTCCATGTCTTTTTGCTCAACCTTTAATCTCATTTAATCTATTATCTTTTTTTTTTTAAAAAAAATAAGAAATCAGATATCTTTATGTGAAGCGGAATCCATCATTTACAGCTAAAAGCCAGTTGAGTCTAATTGCTTAGAATGGAGGTGCAAGTTTTATGCTTTAGATGACTTAGTCCAATTGGCATGGTTAAAAATCATTCAACCTTGTTGCTTAATTGTTAGGCTGACGCAAATTGGGCGCAATTCTATGATGGTGCCAATCATATGAAAGCATTTGAGAGCCCATAGGCTTGAAATTACATCAAGGAAATAATAATCCTAAAGTGCATAAGCTCGGAAGTGAAAGACAAGGTTGATTTTAATTCATTAACATTCCCCGTCATGGACAAGCTATTGTTTTGAAACAATGATCTTAAAACCGGATTGCTGATCTCCTGTGTTAAGCTACCATGGTAAGAATGGCCTGCTAGATTTCATGTTTGGACTGCCATGTTCACGGTGGCTTGATACTATGTAAAGGACATCATGAGACGCCTTTGCATATAGTGCCAGTCAAAATAAGAATCAATAAGACTTTTTTTCCCCTCTTATAATTCCGATTGACCCAATTGTTTGAATGCAGATATGCGAGAGATCTTTGACTTCCTCTACTGGTGGTCCAGCAGGGCCTCCAAGTTCTGCTTTTGCGAGAGCGGAAATGCTCCCTAGTGGTTATTTAATCAGGGCTTGTGAAGGTGGAGGCTCGATGATTCACATTGTTGATCATGTCGATTTGGATGTAAGAATGACACTTTTCTCCAATATTTCAGTTTCTTTTGCGGTAGTAGTGAATGCATGTTTTTGTCTATTAGGCATGGAGTGTCCCTGAAGTTCTTCGCCCACTCTATGAATCATCGAAATTCCTTGCACAGAAAACGACGATTGCTGTAAGAAATCCGTGAATTGAATCATTCTTTGAATCTGATTTCATCATTTTTGTTCATTAGTCTGACTAACGTGGGGCTACAGGCTCTGAGGCACATACGACAAATAGCACAAGAGACAAGTGGAGAAGTTCAGTATGGTGGTGGCCGTCAGCCTGCAGTTTTAAGGACATTCAATCAGAGATTGTGCAGGCAATGCCTTAAGTTCCTTCCCTAACAAACGGTCGAACTATTAGCCCCCCTCAATATGTAAATGCATCTTAGTGAAACTTCAATAAATTATGTTGCTACCAGCCTAAGAAGCATGGATACCAACTTGCCGACAAGTTATTGTTTTAGAAATGAGGACACATGTTGGAAGTGCGTTAATTAAAATTGTAGTTTATTATTTTTTTAATTGATTAAAAATATTATTTACACAATTGGCAATAAATATCCATATTTTTTTTTTCATGCAAAAAAAAATTATAGCAAAGTATGCAATTAAACCAACATAAATGGGTTATGTTGTTACTTTTTAAAAAGCAATTATAGTATAATAATAATAATGACGTAACTACCTAAACTGATGAAAAATTTAATCGAGCAAATCTTTTATATATTAATCAATATCTAAATTTTAATTTTATTTTGCGCTGTGTACTTGCCAAAAAATAGAAAATATAAGCAAAACTTTTGAACAAAAGCATGTCCTAACTAGGCCCAAAACATGTTGAAATAAAAAATAAGAAAATAAAAAAATTTGGACACTTAGTCAAGGGGTGTCGGGAGAGTGTTGGTGTTTAATGCGTATTTAACACCAACATCTTAATCTCGGGAGGGTGTTAGTGCTTCTTAGCTACCATCAGTCCTGCATACTGGGATGAAATATTAGCTAATATATAATTGTTTCAGGCCCCTGATACCAATATTGATACCAATATTTACCCATATCTCAGTGAAATCGCTATATATTGCTGACTGATACACTCAATAACAGCATCAAAATTTGTGTCCTAGGTTATGATTCACAACAAAATTGTGCTTTTGATCCAATATATTCATTCATGACCCATACTCATCAATTGCATGCTTGATCTCGATGTGACTTGGTTGCCATCTTTTATTATTTAAGATAAAAGTTCTATTAATTGTGTGGGAAGTATTAGCTGACGGCTTGATATTGGCCAACCTCTCTCGCCTTTTTTTATATGTTTGGCATTGAAAAAATTTTCAGTACTTTGTGTAGGGGTTTCAATGATGCTATCAATGGATTTGCTGATGATGGTTGGAGTGTTATAAATAGTGATGGCATGGAGGATGTTACTATCGCTGTAAACTCCTCCCCGAGTAAATTTTTTGGATCGCAATATAATGCATTGCTCCCAACCTTTGGTGGAGGAGTCCTGTGTGCAAAGGCATCCATGCTGCTGCAGGTGGTTTCTTCATTTAGCTGTACTGGTATTACTAATATCTTTGGTGGAAAAAAGGAATTGCTCTCTGCCTGCATGATTCTATAGAATATAATTTGTAAGGATAAAAAAATCCCGAAACAACCTGAGAGCACCCGGCACCAATTTACCAGGTTTTTACACCATTTGATTGGGTTTGGGTAAAACTGAAAATTTATAGTTGGATTTGAGTTGGGTTAAGATATATTATGTCCTAACTCGAATATTATGTATAACATAGATAATGTATATAATATATACAATATGAAGTAATATTTCAGTTTCATTATGTTTTATATAATGTAGATTCTAGCTTTAGAACGACGTATACTTGATGAGCTGATGCTTTGAGAGACATGAAGATATCAATTGTCTCATGAATTTAGGATTCGTTTATGATCTTGCTTGATATTGGAAAGTATTTTTTTTAAAGTTCTTTATGAGCTAAATTATGTTTAACGGATTAGAAATGTGGATATTTATTGGCATGTTATACTGTTGATTTAATTTGACTAAAAACTATACTAATATTGACAAGTTTGTATTTTTCATTTAAGATTGAAAAAAAAAAATGTTTTGAGCTAGGTTTGGATTTAAGTATAACCCAGAATTACTGGGTTTTATCCACCCCGAAGCATCATGGGTTAAAATTATTGGGTTGCATGGGGGTTGGCTCGCCTTTCCTATTGCCATCCCTAAATTTAGTTGTGGTCAAGTTCATTTTTCTTCCTGACCCTTTCATGCTTTCCCTTCTGGATTTGCAGAATGTTCCATCTACTCTGCTCATACGCTTTCTAAGGGAGCATCGTTCCGAATGGGCTGACTATGCGGTTGATGTTTACTCTTCAGCATCATTGAGGAATAGTCCTTATGCGGTTCCTTGTGCAATTCCCACCGGCTTCCCTACTAGCCAGGTTATCTTACCTCTTGTTCATCCGTTGGAGCGTGAAGAGGTGATCATTCCAATGAATCTTTTGATTTTTCGCTCTTGTTTCTGTTGTGTTCATGTGTATTAGTTCAACCAAGCTTTTCATATTGTTTTGGTGATTTAGTTGCTGGAAGTTGTTCGAATTGAGGGTCATCCATTGACGTCTGAGGATGTCCCATTGGCACGGGATATGTATTTATTACAGGTAGGCTTGATTATTACGTGATTTCATGAAATTGGGTTCAATTCTCTTTTGCTCCAATGCTGATATGCTGCGACACCACGATAAAACGATATCAATAGATGTTCAAAATATCAGCTTGTATTTGCTTCCAGGTTCTTAAACAATTTTTGAGTTTAATATGTTTATTACCAATACATTAGCGGCCATTGAATGACAAATTGGTTGATATGAAAAATATCAGTCAATATATATTGATATAGTACCCCGGTACCAATATTTTTTGATACATCAATATGTCAATATATTACTGATATTTTTGGCTGATATTTGTTCTTTAGCTTATGATTTGCGAAAAAAATTGTGTTTGATATATCAAATATCGATATGCATTGCCTGATGTGGTCGACCTAGATACAGCTATGACCAATGTCTATATTTTTATCCTCTCGCCACATCTGGCACTAATATTAGTACCAATATATTCATCCATTTGACTCAT
>JAOVVI020015002.1:0-11328 GCA_028571085.2 Nepenthes alata | reverse complement strand
AATTTTCTCTAGAATCCACAAGTATTAATTATGGACTGTAGTTGTGTTGCCAATGACGGAGGTTATTCGTTGGAGAATAATCTGGTCCGTCACACTTCATGCAGTACCCTACTGAGGAGGGCTCATAGCCGGGCGACCCGACATGTTTCTCCCAACCATTCAGAGTTGAGGACATTCCTCAATGCCAAGAAGATTGTATCCTTCTCCCAAGTGGAGGAGAGAATTCAAAAGATTAAGCAGCAGCTATTTAAAGGAAGCACCGATAGGCACTCCGCCGACCTGAGAATGTCTCCATTCACAAGAGAGATCCAAATGTAGCCACTCCCTCACAAGTTTAAGATGTCGATCTTGGAGCCCTATGATGAAAGTTTCGATCCGATGAATCATCTAAATCACTTCTACACTCTGCTGGGGTTCTACAGCCTGGATGACAAGACCATGTATCTTTGCTTCCCTCTGACCCTCAAGGGTAACGATCGGATTTGGTTCTACTATCTATAGCCAAATTCAATCAGGACATTTCAAGAACTGGACGATAACTTCCTGTCACAGTTTGATGTTAGGCGAAGAGAGGCGAAGCAATCATGAGACCTTGTTTGCATCCGATAAGGGTCAAACAAAAGTTTAAAGCACTTCTTGACCCGATTCAACACCGAGGTCTAAAGGATATCCAAACTTACCGATGAGGGGAAGTTAAACTCTTTTATGGGGACCGTACAGTCGGGCGACTTCTTCAAGCACTTGGTTCAACAGGAGCCTCAAACCTTCCTTAAGGTAGAAACCATTGCCCATACATACATAACCGTTGAGGAGGCCAATGAAGTAAAGCGACTAGAAGGCACAGACCACCACTATCAAGGGTCAACAAATAGGAAGAAGAGAAATGGCGACAACACTAATACCTGACACCCTAGGAAGTAGCCAAGGATAGAGATGGATGTTTGAAGAGAGTTCAGACCCCTAAACCTGACTCTTTTGAATGACACTCGAATAAACATCCTTATGTATCTAGAATAAGAAATTTTTGAAGTGGCCTAAGCAGCCCAAGAACTCGGAGAGAGGAGACCATCTTAAATACTATTTCTACCATCGATCTTTGGGTCATAACACCGAGGATTGTAAGACTCTATAGAAGAAAATTGAGGCCCTCATTTAGAAAGGGTACCTCAACAAGTTCTTGAGAAACCTAGGGCAAACCTCTGAGAGAGCTGAAGATGATGACCTAGGCCAAAAAGAGTAGCATCGCATCCGGATTACTATCGGAGTTATCAATATGGTGTCCATGAGACCATTCGAGAACAACTCTCTAGCCCTTCTAGAGAAATTAGAAATGATATCATTAGTTTTAGCGATAAAGATATGACACAAGTAATAACTTTTTATTCTGACCCTCTTATTATATCTGCACTTATCTCAAATGGTACAATCAAATACCAACTTAGAAAGTCTTTTTTGATGATGGAAGCTCAAGAAATTTACTCTATCTCGATACTTATTTTAAGTTTGGACTAAAAAGGGATCAAAAGAAGCCGACTGAGGGACCTCTGTTTAGACTCGATAATGAACGCATTCTAGTTCAGGGGGACCATTCAATTAAAGGTCATACTAGGAATGTACCTAAAGATAGCATCCCGCATGATCACGTTCCTAGTATTTGACCTACCCTCGGTCTATAATGCTATTTTGGAATGACCCTACTTAGCCGCATCCGGAGTAGTAATGTTGATCCCACATTTCAAGGTGAAGTTCATAGCAGCATGCGGCGTTGGAGAGGTCCTAGGCGATCAAGTCACTGGCTGGACAAGCTATTTGTCTCAAGTCAACTAGGTGATCCCAAATCAACCGATTGAAGATTTCAATCTCTAAGACGAAGTGACATTGCAGTAAGAATAATCCCATGAAACAACTCATTAAATTTTCCTAGATCCCAATGAGCTTGAGAAATTTGTATAGGTCAGAAGCTCACTATCGGATCACTTACATGAACGGTTGATGACTTTCCTACAACAAAACTTTGATGTGTTTGCACGCTGACATACCAATGATACTTACCAAAATAATGGTCTATAAGTTGGGTCTCGATCTCAATCATAAGCCCATAAGGTAGAAGCAAACGAACCATTTCATCGAAAAGCTAATTGTTAAGAGAGAAGAAGTTAAAAAACTACTCAATGCAGGTTTCATAAGGGAAGTTCAATACTCGGACTAGCTATCAAATGTGTTACTCATTAAGAAGAGTAATGAAAAATGAAGATGTGTGTCGACTTTATTAATGTAAATAAAGTATGTCCGAAAGATAGTTTCCTGTTGTCGAGAATTAACTTATTGGTAGACTCAACATTCAGACACGAGCTGCTAAACTTCATAGATATCTATTCAGGGTACAATAAGATCCGGATGAATCTTAATGATGAAGAGTACACATAATTCATGACTGATCAGGGGATATACGGCTATAAAGTTATACCCTTCAACCTAAAGAATGTAGGAGCCATTTACCAGAGGCTCATAAACAAGATGTTCGAGAAATAGATTTATGAAATATGGAGGTATATGTAGATGATATACTCATCAAAAGTATAGCAGCCGATGACTATATTCACAATTTAAGAGAAGCCTTCAAGGAGTTCCAAGCACACCAAATGAAGGTGAATCCAATAATGTGTATGTTCAGGGTGATTTCTAAAATGTTTTTAAGCTTTATCGTCTCTCATTGGGGATCAAAATGAACCCTGAAAAGATAAAAGCCATTATAGAAATTAACCCACCCATTCAATGAAGGAAGTTCAAAGGCTCGCAACACTCTCCCAGTTCCTTGTAAAGTTAGTAGAGAAATATCTTCCATTCTTCAAAGTGCTGAGAGGGATGAAGGTGAACGATTTTTAGTGGACTGCTGAATGTCAGACAGCCTTCCAAGAACTATAGGATTACCTTACTAGTTCACCTCTACTAACCTCTCTGAAAAAAGATGAAGATTTATTCCTCTACCTTGCAATCTCAGATACAACCTTGACCTCAATTCTAATCAGGCAAGAGTTTGATGTATAATGACCAGTCTACTATATCAGCAAAGTCCTGACAGACATTGTGTTTCATTACTCACATGCCGAGAGGATGGCTCTGGCACTGGTCTACTTTGCCGCTAGGAAGCTATAACTGTACTTCTAGGCCGACAAGATCATCATCTTAACGGATCAACCATTAAAAGGGATTCTCCAGAAACCTGACATGTATGGGTGGCTGATTAAATGAATTGTCGAATTGGACGAATCTGACGTGGAGTTCCAACCATGGCTGATCATAAAAGGTTAGGCCCCTCGCAGACTTCACAATCAAAATGGCAACCCTAATTCCGGATGTCCTTGGTATGAGCAAAGGCATCGATCAGTAAGAAGAAGGTGAATCATGTATCTTGCATGTGGATGGGTCATCAACATAATCAGGAAGTGGAGTTTGCATGGTCTTGAGGACTCCAAACAAGTCAGAGATGAAACAACTCTCGGATTTCCAACCACCAACAATATCACCGAGTATGAAGCCCTATTGGCCGGGCTCTTGCTGGCAAATGAATGTTTGGCGAAGAACCTCATTGTCTAAAACAACTCAGAGCTGATCGTCAACCAGGTCACTGGAAATTTTGAAGTGACTAGCCCATTGCTCATGAAATACCTCGCTAGAGTGAAAGGCTTGACCAAAGCTTTCGACAAGATGTAAATACTCCATGTCTCGAGGGAAGAAAATTGGATGGAAGATTAGTTAGCGAAAGTGGAAGCAATTGGTAATCCCAAGCAATACGCCCGCGACATGCATGAAGTTTTTACGATCCCGAGCATAGAAGTCCTAGAACAAGAGATCCTCTAGATCTCGGACCACAATACCTGGATGATTACATACATAAGGTTCCTCATCAAAGGCCTTCTACTAGAGAATCCAGATGATGCCAAATGTATCAAGAAGACAGCAGGCTAGTACACCATCATGGACAGAAGACAATACCGATGAGATTATTCTACCCTTACATGTGGCGTCTCATTTTAGAAGAAGCTGACTATGTACTAGGTGAGGTGCACTTCAAAATTTACGGATCACACATTGGCGGTAAGAACTTAGCATTCAAGATCAGTCGGCAAGGCTACTACTAGTTGACAATAAAGAGGGATGCCATGGAATTTGTGAGGAAGTACGAGAACTCTCAAATCCATGATAACATTCAACATTAGCCACACATAGAGTTACAAACCCTACATTCACCATGGTCATTCGTATAGTGGGGGCTTGGCATTCTAGGACCACTACCCGTCGCATCCATATACAGGAAGTTTATCATAGTCAGTATTACTACTTCATAAAATGGGTAGAAGCTTCCCGACTGGCACGGATTACCGAGTAGAACGCCATAGAGTTCGTTTGGCAAAGCATCATATGTAAATTTGGGATTTCTAAGGTCATAATGACCAACAACGAAATCCAATTCACTGGTAAAATATTACCAACTATTACACGAGTTTGGAAATCCGATTGGTTCACACTTTCGTTGCCTATTCATAAGCGAATGGGTAAGTGGAGGTAATGAACCACACCCTGCTGTACGAGTTAAGGACAAAACGTGAAGACACAAGGGGCTCCGAAGCAGACAAACTACCATCCATATCATGATCCTACTAGATGACGCCTAGAGAACCGACAAGGGAGACACCTTTCAATTTATGCTATGGAATTGAAGTAGTCATATCGATAGAAATTGTTTTGCCTAGCCTCCAAATCGAAAGTTTCAATCTACAAAGCAATTCTCAACAACTTAGAGAGTATCTTGACTTTCTTGAAGAAGCTCATATGTAGTAAGACTGTGCATAGTGGTTTATCAGTAACGGGTTACTCAATACTACAATAAGAATGTGAAGGCACGCTAGTTCGAGGTGGGGGACCTAGTTTTTCGAAGTATAGAGATAGCAAAAAAAACTGCCTACAAGAATAAGTTGTCCCCTAATTATGAAGGAATGTTCCTAGTCTCAACGATTCTCTAAAATGGCACATACAAGTTATGCACCCAAAATAAAAAATTGATCTTGAGGATATGGAACACCACCCACCTCAAGGAGTACTATCAGGGAATCCTTGTCGGGCATAGGTAAGCCCTAAGCATGTCATGTGAACTGTTTGAATGATGTAAACACATTTCAATTATTTAAATAGTTATTTATTTATCTTGTTGCCCATGTCCAATGGAATGCTTAAGTGATGTATAAATTCAAAGGCCTAAATTGCCCCTAAGTCAAGTAAAATTCTTCACTTGTAAACCAACCCATCAAAGCATGGTCAGAACCTCTGTCTAGACAATCGAGCTGCCCAAAGAAGGTCAATTCCTAAACCTTGGTCCTATAGACCAAGCGGCCCGAGCAATTGCGAATGCAATGGCTCGGGGGTTTAAAGGCAAAAGTTAAACCCCCTTTTAAGTGAATAAAATATAACAAAACATTAGGGGGCTTTTCAACATGTGTGTGATAACTTTATTCAACGGAATGAGAATCATCAGTCGATGATAGTTGGCGGATCAGCATTCGACGTATAAGTGCGATAACTCCCTCAAATAGGGACGAGTACCATCAGTTAAGTGTAGATGATAGTCTAAACTCAGGTAGTGCCTAGCAACTGTGGCAATCAAACCTAGTCAACCACCAAGAGGCTTTTCCAATGTTATGACTTCCTTTCACAAGAAAGAACACAGATGGACAAAGACGTCCAATCAAGCCCGAGTGCAATAGCAACAACGCTTAGTTGACAAAATAGAATAAATGTTGAGCAAAGCAGATTAACATAAATGAAGACATTAGTGACAATGATCAAGATGGTTTAACTGATTAATTAAAGAATCAACATATACATATACATATACAGCGAGGAGAGTCCATCCAAGAACTACAAGATACCACCTAGTGCCTAGAACTCGAACAGACAACTATCCTAAGACTCGGAGCCCCCTAATGACCATGGCAAAGGCTCTCCTCCAATTTTAGAGAAATCAACCAAGTCAGATTGACGTTGAGCTCCAACGTTTTTTAGATTAAGGAAACCGATAGGAAAGTTGAGAACAGCCAAGGACGTAATCTGTCAGAAGCGATGGATGCCATCTCAGAATCTATCATCCAGCGTGTGGCCAACTTCTTCTGAACAAAATCAGGTCCTCAGCTCTCCTTCGAGTCGCGCACACTTACTTCGGAGATTAGTAAGTTACTGGTCAACCTCCTAAAGTGTATCCTCGAGTAAGGTGATCCAATTTAGAGCTTGAGTTTCTTGATCTAAAAGCTCTCAGGATTTCAACTCAAACTCAAATGGCACTCGATCGAGAAAAGCGGCCCAATTATGACTCTGTTGAGCCTTGGCAATGGAAGTGTCCACTCAGGCTTCCATCTCCCTAAGCATAGTAGGGTCCGAATGTGCCTAAGATAAGCGACAGATCTTGACATCTCACCAATTTAAAGCCTTCACCATCACGTGAAGCACTTCCTACGCCTACTATGCAAAATAAAATGGTCAGCGAGGAACAAAAAAGAACAGCATAGTCACAGAGTGAAGAGCTTTATGAAGCAGTATCTCATGGAAAGATGGGCCATCCTGATGAGATGGACCATGAGAATCCTTAGGTCCGAATGCAGACGGAGGAAAAAAATGCCATAGAGGTAGTGCTTGGAAGTAGAGTGGCATCCCAAATCCCGAAGGAGAAGGAGATATGCCTGAAGCATTCGGTAGCTCAAGAATTGAAGCCACCAAGCAAGGCCCCGCCTTAGCAGCCATGGCCTTTGGGACATTTCCAATTATTTCATCAACTGACTAATCGTTTTCGGCACCCTCCTCAACCAAAGCAGCAGGGGTGTGGAGACTAATACCTTAGGCAATGAAGGGACCAAGATTGGGACCCCATACTCAGCTACAGTGGGGGCATCAGTTGACTCGGTCGATCTGCCAGTCGATGAGTCATTTATTCTAGTAGCAGCATAATCAGCAGGGGGTTTATCACCCTCAAACCTATCCAGTTGCCTCCTCAAAAATAAAATTAATGGGAGAAGAATGAGCGGAACCTAGCCTCTGCAATGACTCATAGGCAACCAAAGGAGTCGCCTCTTCACAAGCCTCATCAATAGCCTGACCATACTCAAAATAGGTGGGTGAGGGAGTGACCATCTGGCCAACTACCTACTCAGGAGAATCTCAGATAAACAGATCTCTCAGCTTTCTCTTGGGCTGATGGAATGGTGTGGCGGTGATGTTGTTCCCTTTAATCTTGACCTCCCACTAAACTTCAATAAGTGCCTTTTGGGTGAGCCAGTGACCCGTACGACACATAATGATGACATTCTCCTCAATGAATCTTGTCAAAGGCTGAGTCATTTGACTCTCCCTCTTGAGGACATCTCTAGAGTACACGCCATTGACTCTGCTCCAGTTTTTGGAAAGGGTTTGTCAGAGGGAACCATCATATAAAAGAAATAGTCCTTCCAACCTTTTTATCGAATCTAGATTGCCCTTGCTGATTTTGAAATTCTTGCAATGGGTAATGAAATTTAAGTTTGCATCCTAATTGAACTGAAAGATTACCTTTACGGCCCAGATATTTAGGAGAAACTTTGTGAAATAAAAGAAGATGCACAAAGAAATCATATATCTCACAGCATTAGGATGGAGGCAAGTCACAAGAATCTCCAGTGCCACTAAGATCTCATATAGCTCCTTCACGAATGAAAGGCGAAGGCTAGCTTTTAGATGGGCCTTATGGATGGTGATAAATCTAAGTTGAGGAACACAAGCCCTATCTTTATCCCTAGGCATCACATACAGAATGGAACAGGGAATACTATGCGTATCATGTAGAGCTTCCACTTTCTTGCCCATGAGAACAGATTGGATCGTGGCGACACCTGAGGTGTAGTTCGAGAAGCCATGAAAATAAAAGGGGAAGAAGAGCAAATTAGGGCAGAGTGATTCAAATAATGAAAAGGTATAGAAGCGGCTGACAGTTAGAGCTTAAATAGCCAAAACCTTAGCTTAGAAATGGTGTTGTTCACAGGTATCAAAGAGGCGCAATTCCATAATGGCCATGACACATGCCCACACCGTGGAGTATTTTAGCGTGTCAGTCGCACTGCAGTAGTAATGATGGCCTTACATTATTAACCGCTAACGGCTTTCATGCCTAGATTAATGGGTTGCAGCATAGCGTGAGTTATGGTCCCTAACACTTTGCTTTCCAAGATAGCAAGCTGGTGGCATGTGACCTTGAAGATCTCGAGACAAATTTGGATGATTTACATCCTGACCAAGCATTCAGGATAAATTATTATCAGTCGACTTGTCAAAAGATTGAGTTGTCAATGGTTTGGGTTGTTAGATTGTCAGAAGTTATTCCATAAAAAATAGCATTTAGATGCTTCAACTATTCAAACCATGCAAGAATATTAGAACCATGTAATGAAGACAAAAATGCTTAGAAAGTTCTATTCATTAATTCCTTTTACAAATTACAAGTTTACAACAACAAATATACTACTCAGAAGAAAATAAAGAATACATGGAGTAACGACCTAATTAGAGTAGTCCAATTGATCTTCGAGGTAGCCGAAGACATGAGAAAAGCTCATCTGCTGGCACTCCAACATTGCTCATTGAGTCGTCATATCAGCAGAAAAGTCCTCCCAATAGGAACAGGGATCAGTTCTCTAAAGAACCACATATGTCCTTAGTCGTAAGGAAAACAAAAAAGAAAATTTCTCCCTCCAATCAGAGTTAGGAGTAGGGCTGCAGAGGAGCAGAGTCTCTGAAACTGTTGGAAAGGAAGGAACTTTTCCCAATTAGAGTCTAAGACGACCTTCTTGACACCTGTGAAGGAATCACCTGACACCGTTTGGGAGAAGAGAAACCCCCCCAAACCTAAGACTTCCCTCTAGAGATGAAGGCCTGATTTTGGGCCGGGCACAAAAAAGAAAAATCAAAGTGGAATCCCACATAAAAGAGGGTAACCAATGTAGATTGCAAATGTATCTCCAGACGCGAGCCTCAAACACCGAAGAACTCCCTCTGACTCCGACTTGTGGTTGCAAAGGCTCCATGCTAGCTTCGAATGGCCTCACTCCTCAGTAGATGAGAAACTCTTCGTGATGCAAGGCATAGGGAGACCCTCCATTTATAGTTGAGAGGGAGAATCAGCAAGTATTAAATCAAGAAGATTATACATCCCATTACTTGGCAGAGAATCAAATCAAATCTTGTCAAACAAGGCAAAGATGTAAGGATTGAATTTTATAGTTATAATAATTATGCTAATATTAATCTTGGGACACAGTTGCGGCACAAATTAAATTAATAGATTATTACAAATTTAATCGATGAATCCGGTTAGTAACCAAATTTATTTCAGTTGGCAAGAAGCCAACTCGGTTGCTAAATATTCAACCGGTTAGCAACCGAATTAACTTTGCTTGATAAAAAGGCACTTGAGCAGCAGCAGAATGTAGCAACTCAGCAGGACAATAGTATTAGCAACAAGGTATATGGGTAGCAAGACTTATAATAAATTGGAGGACAACCAAAGGGAAAGCCGCACGACACACTTAGCCAATTAAGAAAAATATAACAGCAGCTTACAAGCTGCTTACTTCAGTAATAGCTCGAGTAGCAGCAAGGCAGCCGAAATCTCCATGGGAAGCAGGTGAAGCAGGCAGCACAAATCAGCTTGTTCAAAGCCAATCACACAACAACACTAGGCAACACTTCAAGAAGCCAAATTAGGAGGTGAATCAGCATAATTTTGAGATACAAATTTGAAATTTGGAGCTTGATGGGGGTTGTTGGTAGTAGCTCCTTCAAAATTTAGGTGACTCAGCATTTGTCTCCACGATTTATATAAGGATACGTGAGGGAGTAGAGGAACAAAGGGAAAATGAGAAAAGAAGAAAAGAAAGAACTGGGAAGCAGAAAAAAAGTGAGAAAAGTACCTTAAGCTATCCTTCATTTGCTTGATTCTTTACTGCTTTTTTGGAAGTATTGTTGGTCCAATACTTCAATTCCTTACTTTACTATGTAATTACTATTGTATTATCACTTCATATCAAGATGAAAATTAGTTTTAAGGTGGATAAGTGGCTGCTGGACCATAGGTGTTGATTTTGATTTTCAGGACTAGATGGACCAGCGACTGAAATCAAGTTGAACAGGCTCCTAAATCGGCTGAACCGACAGTCCAATCGGCTAAGGCATCATGTACTGATGCCGAACTTTCAACCTATGAATCGGTGGCTAAAGATACTTTGAACTGGCCACTGAACTAGCCCCCAAACCAATAACAAAATCAGCCATAGGATTTATGCTGGTGCTGGAACTTGTAGCCTATCAAAATAGGTTGAACCGGGCCCTAAATCGGCTAAACCGACAGCCAAACCAACCGGAGCATTATGTATGATGATGCTAAAATTCCAACCTTTAAAGAACTAGCTGAATCAGCCCTGGATCGGCCACCAAACTAGAAGCTAAACTGCTTGTAGCATTAAATATTGATGCTGAATCTTAAGCTGTAAATTTCTCCCGAATTGGCTGAAATATCAACCTGAACCGGCCATGAACCGGCTAATTTCTTGATACTAAATTCTTCAACTCTAAGAAGAGTCTTTGTTACGGAACAGACCTTTTTTTTTTTTATTCCGTCATTCATAACACAGGATCACAGATGTCATCTAGAACTCATATACTTTTAACCGTAAGAAGTATAACGGAAGTTACTCTAACAACTTGCGGAAACATTCATATTCATTCCAAAGTGTTCATTTTCGAATACATAACAAAATGTCTATCTATAAAAACTCGTGAATCATAAATAAGTCATTACAATAATATTCTCCAAAATAAGCTTATGAGTCTTTAATAATTCTTCTAACATACTCTAATCACTTCAACTCGTCAGGCATAAGCTCTAAGTCTCATCTGGATGGGAGAAAAATAGAAAACAGTGAGTCGAGATCCAGCAAAGTACATGCAAGTATATAGTAAAATATGTGTGCGGAACATAACTCATTAAAACAGATACTATCACACATAAAGTTACAAATGCCATAAGAAAATAATTCATAACAGAAACATGAGGCAGACGTATACGATCTATCAGAAAATAGAAACGGTCTTCGAAAATTAGAAATTATTGTACTTACTTTCCAAAACAACAGAAGTCGGTCTTACTTTTACAGAAAACTCATCTTTATCGGAACCCACTAGTAGACCCTACTAGCAAAGGGGGCGAATAATCGAGGATAGATTGTGTTCTATTCACTCCACACAATCTAAGGC
>JAOVVI020015001.1:0-11328 GCA_028571085.2 Nepenthes alata | reverse complement strand
ACTTTTCGGTCAACGCCCGTTGACCGGATTCCAAGACTAAAATATTTCTTTCTTTTAAAATTTTGGGTTGTTACATGGAGTTTTAAGGTTTAATGACCATAGTTGCATACCAAATATTGAGAGGCTAAAAGAGTAGATTCTCAACAAAGCCCATCGATCGAAATATATGATCCATTTGAGAATCAATAAGATCTATCAAAATTTGTTAAAGATCTTCTGGTAGAGGAATATAAAAATAAAAATTACGGTTTTTATTCGGTGGCATATCATATATCAACAAGTGAAGGCCAAGTACAAGAAATCAACAGGACTTTTGCAACCAATGTTGATTCCCAGTAGAAATAAAAACATATAATAATAGATTTTGTTATGAGTTTGTCAAGAATGTCAATAAATCATGATGTAATACGGGTGATTTTAGATTGATTGATAAAATTAGCATATTTTATAACAGTCAAAATGACATTCTTAAGGGATTGTTTGGTAAAATTATATATCAATGAAGTAGTCAAATTGCATGGTATTCCAACTTCTATTATTTTGGATCGAGACCACAAGTTTGTGTCCAAGTTTTGAAAAAGTTTGCACCTTGATTTAGGTATTAATTTTAGGTTTAGCACAGTATATCATCCATAAACAAATAGCTATTAAGAGAGAACAATTTAGATATTTTGAGGATATTTTGTAAGCATCTGTAATGAAAATAAAAGGAAGTTAGGATGACTATTTGTTACTAACCGAGTTTGTCTATAACAATAATTATCAAGTATGCATCAATATGCCATATTTTTAAGTGTTTTACAGAAGAAAGTGTCACTTGCTAATCAATTGGGTTGAGATTGAAGACCGAAGACTTATGGGTTGAATTAATTCAAGAAACATATGAGAGAATTTAGTTGAGTAGAAATCGACAACAAGTTGTTCATAGTTGACAAAAAAGTTATGTGGACTTTAAGAGATCTGAGTTAAAATTCAAGGTCAATAATCATATATTTCTAAAGGTGTAACGACCCAGATTTTTGAATATAGAAAATTTCAGTCATCGAGTCCTTATAATCCGGTCAAACGCCAGTTGACCAAAAAATGTAATAAGAAAAGTAAATCGGCCTTAAGATGAAATCAAGTTCGACCCTTGCATGATGAAAAGAAGCCGGGATTTACTTGATGAAAAATGAGTCCGGCTTTTACTTGATAAAGAGAAGTTCGGCTTACCCCTTAGTATAAAAGAAGTTTGGTTATTCCTTAGTGCAAAACAAGTCCGGCTCCATCATTATCAAGACCAGCCACTTTAAAGAAAATCGAAACCGGCCTTGAACATGTTCTGAAATCGGGTTTTGTTCCATTGAAGGCCGGAGTACATTATATGAATGTAAGGCCGAAGTGGTCTTAAAGGCCGGAGTGGCTTTGTGTGTTGAAGGCCGGAGTAGATTATGGGAAAGCCGAAGTTGATAATCTGGCCAACAGGTGTTGACCGGAAGTCATGTAGAAGGAATTGAATGTGTTTACATGAGAAAGCTAAATCCCGTTAAGTTCAGTGAACCAGGAATTAATTGAGAAATCTAAATCCTGTTAAATTCAGTGAACCAGGAATTAATTGAGAAATCTAATTTCCGTTAAGTTCAGTTAACTAGGAATTAATAAACTCCTTGGGAAATGTAAAACTATAAATGATCTAATTAATAAGGGAACTTTTTAGAAAATGTAGAGCCATAAATAAAAAATTTTTCCCTGTATTGTCAATCATTAATGAAGGTAAGGCCTATAAATAAGAACTAGAAGAATGAGAAAGAGGCACGTAATAGAGTGTTCTAGCAAAGGAAGGCCAAAAGATCAAGGCAAAGTAGAAGAAACCCAGACAAGAGTAAAGATCAAGGAAAAGTAGAAGAAACCCAGGCAAGAGTACTCACCCTATTTTAAAGTTCATGATTATGCATTTTTCTGATACGAGTATATTTGATATTCTTATGAAATTATGTTTTAGTATGAATGAAGTTTGTTCTGTTCCTTTATCTGATATTTTTATGAACCTATGTTTCAGTATGTATGAAGTTTGTTCTATGTATGAAATCTATTCTGATTTAAGGAAGAATTATTCTAAATTTCATGTTTAAAAAGAAATCCTGATATTCCTAATGTTCTGCCTAAAGTATGTTTACTTGTCAAATTATATGAACTTTGATAATTACATGTTTAAAGAAAGATCACTCCGGCTTTTGGAACTCCGAATTTGAAAGAAAGATCACTCCGACTTTTAGAGCTCCGAATTTTAAACAACTCCGGCTTTTGAAACTTCGGACTTTAAATGAGAAAGAATTTCGATTTTTAGAGTTTTGAATTTTAAATAACTCCGGCTTTTAGAATTTTGGACTTTAAATGAATAAGAACTCCGGTTTTAGAGTTTTGAATTTTAAAGAACTCTGGCTTTTAGAGTTTTGGACTTTAAATGAAAAAGAACTCCGGTTTTTAGAGTTTCGGACTTAAAAGAAAAAGAACTTTGGTCTTTGAATTTCAGTCTTCAGTAAAAAGAATTCCGTCATTTTAAAAAGAGCTTCGGCCTTGTGAGAAAAGTACTCCGTCTTTTTTAGAAAAAAAGACTCCGCCTTTTTGATGAAAAACGATCCGGATTTCCTGTGAATTTTGATCTCCGGCTTTTGATACGAAAAACAACTCCGGATTTCCTTCGATGAAAAACGATTCAGATTTCCTTTAATGAAAAACGAGTCCGAATTCCCTTTGATGAAAAATGACTCCGGATTCCCTTTGATAAAAAGAACTCCGACCCATTTAAGAAAAGAACTCCGCCAGCGTTGACCGTCCTGGGCATTTCAGCTTCTGGGCCCGTTTTTCAACTGGGCCGTTAAAGTATTAACCGTCATTCTTGAGTTTCAGTTGACTCTTTTGGGTCAACCCATTTTTAATATACCCATCAAATATTATTTAGTTAACAGATGTATATTATTTTAATTTAAATATAGAAATTTGCTGCCAGCAGAACTTCAACTATCATTCTTTCAATTAGTAGAGCAGATGACTTTTCTCTTTTAAAAGGGGGCTAAACTTCAACTTTTCTCAATCCCATCTGTTTATTTAACTGTAAAACTATAATTTAATTATTTTAAAACAATTAATTTAATATAATTTCTAAATTTTTAAAAATAATAAAATTTTAGTTGTTTATTTTTAAATAGATATCTAAAATTTAAAAAAATATAGGCTAGTCCAAAGAAAATTGGAATAATATATTCATAAAATAAAAATAATTTATTGAGAGAAATTTAGTGAACTTTCAATATTATCCTAATATAGAAAAACATTTTCCACATTTTTGATATTTAACATTTTAAATCAAAGTAAGCAGTGATGTATTATTTTCAGATTAAAGAGATTAAATTTCGCATGATATTACATAACACAAAGAACTAAGTTTAGGAAAAAGATATTGAAATAATGTGAAGATATTAGTGTCATTACTTCCATATTTATAAATATAAAAAAATAATTTATAATATTTAACACCAGCTTTGTAATAAAATATATTTCATCATAAATAGAAAGTATAATAATTTTTTTTAAAAAATAGCTTATAGTTCTAAAATGATAGCATTCTTTTAGAATTCATCAACTCTTTACCATTAATCAATCATCACGGATTGTCAGTGGATGAAGCCATATGCCATCATCACTGGACCGCCCATCATCGGCGAACCCACCGCCGCCGGTCACTGTTGCCAATTGGTGGCTGATTAGACATACCACGCCACCATTTTAAGTTGCCAATGGAAAACATCACTACTAAGATATATGAAAAATAAGACCACCAACCCAGATTGGTAATAATCAAAACTTTCTAGTACAAGCCAAATGCGATCAGTATCATAAGAATTATTTAAATTAAAACTTTAGAATAAGGGAAAAAACAAAAATGTTTTCTAAAAAAGACATGAAATCAGATCCAGGTTGTAAAGATGCAATAAAACAAAATCATACATCTAGAATTAGCTGTCAAAGGATTAGAAACTATGAAACCTACGGCAGCAAATTGAGTTGGTAATATCATTCAGAGCTTATTGTTATATATTTGCATTCATATGTTCTATTGAAGACAATGACTCTGCATCCAATAAATACACAAATCATGAGCAAACATCTCAAACAAAAACAAAACGAATAAGAAGTTTTACCGATCTGTATTTCTCCCCTTTCCGATTATACAAAGGAATGGCTCTGATTCCCGTTCTCAGCTCGGAAACAGGAAGGCAGGTTTGCCCTCCAAAGTCGTGTCTTCCATCGGTGTCAAATTCACGAACTTCGATCCTCAGCAGCGCCAACTCAACAACAGTTAGAGGGAATACGAACTCTTCATTCCACACCGGAACCCACTGGTCTTCTATGGCCATTGTTTTCATCTTCTCCATATCGGCTGGGACTCCGAGAATTTGTACCTGAAGACAGATCATTCAAAAATATCATCGCATTTTTCTCATCTTATTTTCCTGGAAGATGAGAACTACAGCTGGGGATGCAAAAATAAAAACAGTGCAATTCTTTTTGCAAATTTTCATCCAAGTAGGGTTCTTATTGATAACACTAATAGGCCCTGTTTACGACATTACCCAGTGGTCGCAAGTTCTAGCAATGAAGATTCCGTATACAGTCCTGAGATTGCATATAATAGACCCTACGTAGTTGAACATTTCCCCGGACTCAGCGCATAATAGGAGCTGCATACACTGGGTTGCCATTCATATGACATGGAGAGAAAGCCCTTAACGGATAACATTTTGTTTTTGAAGAGAAAGATAATTAAGATCCTGAAACCAAGAAGTTTAATCTCATAAAGAAATATGCACGACCAGATAGCTTACCTTTGCAAAGAAATCTGGTGGAGAAAATGGATCAAAATATGTTGGTTTAAAGTCCAGCTGCCATCCATCCCCCATGTATATCTTCACCTATGTATTATAACATGAATATTTAAGCTGATGCAACTTTGAATAGACCGTGAAATCAAACAGTTTCTACACCAAAAGAGATCCACACACCTTTAAAGTAGTCTTAACCGGATGCCATGATCGGGGATCAAAAACCTTATTATTTGGACCAACATTCAGCAAGAAGTCCGGCTTCTTGACATAGCCACAACCACCATTGGCCCTGAACCTTCCATGGGTGATCCAGAGGTGCTTGTCATATCCCTGTCGAGGGTGGAGGAGATCATGAAGACACGGTGTTTTGAAAGGGAAAAAAAAAGTATCGCAATGACATTGTGTGGATAGCGATGGCAATGGGTCGGGTTTGGATTCCCAATTCAATACTTCAATTTAAACCCATAATCCAAATCCAACCATAATCCTATAGATTGGGTTAAAACCAGCTATTTTGGGTTATACTTACAAGCCGAAATCAACCCAAAACTGCTTTTTTTCTCTAGCTGGAAAAATTAAAATTTTGATGGTATAAATATTATTTCTTATAATTAGATGATATAAATATAATTTTTATTATTAACTCAAAAACAAAAATTATTAAAAAACATTCAACTCTATAATCTATTAAACATAACTTGGCTCATATAAAAATTCTAATTAAACGAGAATATAAATATTGTAATGGTAATTGAAATCTCCATGGTTCTCCAAGCACCAAACAACTCACTGAACATATATTGCTCGAAAACTAGAATCTACATTAAAATAACAAAGAGTATAACGATTAAGCTAATATTAGAGCAGGTTGATATCTCTTATATTTGGGTTGGGTTTCCAATACGAAGTTTTGGGTTTTATCCGAACCCAGTCAGAGCAGTTGTAAACCACCCATTTCTTATTGGATTTGGATTTTTCTGCCATCTCTATACGAGGAAGCCGCATGCCTGTGGCATGTATATATTGCAGAGACTGTACGGTTGCAGGTTGCGACTGCATATAGCTCTGTCATTGTTATCTTATTGCCAAGAAAAAGGACGCACCTGCATATTTACTGCAGCCATCTGGATTCCATACGTCCACCCCTCTACAGGATTATAATTTGAGGAGCTAATACGAGTACCCTTGGGATAAACCCTTAATAAATTTTGCTGTGTAAACCTGGGCCATTGAATCATCAAATTCAAATCATGTTTGGCACGTGTACAACATTAACTTGCAACATTTGCTACAAAATGATAAGAAACGTCAAGCATATCGATGTCACGGAAGTCTTATACTTCCCACAAAATAAGTGAATTTTGCAGTTAAATCTAAGGCAAATCATAATGCCACTATTGGGGCATGCAAGCTTTCATTTTTCTGTGGAGTTCAGAGTTATTAGGCACGAAAATAGTTATTTATATTGATGTCCAATGATGAGTGATGATGGTCCAGAGCACGAAAATTTCATATTAAGAGCTGACAAACGAATAGCTCCATGCACAAGACTTTGAATCGAATTGCAGGATTTTTGAGGGTTTAAGGCTTGCAATCTTAACCTTAATTGTGGAGGCAAAATTGTATGATTCAACTAGGGTGTCTTATATTATAATGCTAGAATCAACAAAGGGAAAAAAATCCAATAGGATTACCCGTTCCCAAACAGTAAAAAAAAGAAAAGAAAATCTAAGCCAGAAAAATAAAACCTGACAATATCAGTTCCATGAGTTTTTATTGCATTTTCCAGTTGAAGCTCACTCAAAGCCAATCGATGAACTTTGTGAGGATCAACAGTGGTCAAGGCCTTCACTCCATGTTTAAGCTTCTCAGAAGGAATGGCAATCAAGCTTTTGTATTCAGGAGTTGCTATCTCCTCATCTTCATCTTCATCAAATTCATTCTGCTGTAAAATTGTGAGTCAAAGAATATTGAATTTCTGTGAGCTGTTTCAACAAACAGCTATAGGATATAAATTTTATATGGCTATTGTTTATTTCCTCAATTGAACTATACCTTCTGTTCATTCTCCTTTGCTATTGTGCTGTCGGGGGAACCCTTTGGTAATTTGGTTGATATGAGAATCTTCTTCTTAGTGAATTCTGGTCCAGGAAGTTCTTGTGGAAATTCAGACTTGGGTAAAAACAGCATATCTCCAAATGTTTGATGAACCATCTGTAAAAATCTTTCAACTTTATTTCTTGTTTTACTGAGTAAAAGCTCCAGTGTGTTTACTTGTGGAGCTAAATGGATAAGTATGAATGTTTATTCAAAACTCGTCTAATGAATGTCAATTTTGTAAGTGGTTTTTCCTCTTGCCTTGAGGGTCGTTTTTAAAATAAAAATATTTTCTCTTGTTTGATTTACACTTGTTCTGTCTTAATCGATTTTTGGTTTCACAAGGGCTGGTTTGGCCTAACACTATGACGTATTATAACTATGAGCAAATTTGCTGGTCAATCTGTATCGTAGCTATTTATTATGGGCTTATTTGCTGCAAAATTAGGGCTTCAGAAAAGATGAATCATACTTATATTTGGTAATTTCAGGAAATCATTTTGATAAAAGGTTAAGGCTGAATTTGTTTTTTATCATCTTTGCATCGTAGAAGCGAAGTTAAAAATAGGCTTGAACTAGAATACTAAAAGCAACGAATGTGAATATATTCTCGTTGATCAAACCTTAAATCATCAAGGCGTACCCAACATTATCAGGAATTATCCCCATACCTGGGCAACTTTGGCCTGAAGTTTTGAATCTAAGTGGTCTTCAAAAGTTATTATAACAGGATATTCGGAAGCATAGAAAGCGTTTTCCTTGATTGCCTCCAAACATTTGATAAGTTCCACTGAAGAAGTCAATGTTCTGCAAACTAAATAAAGCTTAATAGTAGTAATTAACGATTGGGATAGCACAGAGACTAGATAACCAATTTAGCTTTGTTAGATATTTCATAAAGGACTATTGAAGAAAGCTATCCCCACTTCAGTTCTCTCAAGCGCATTTGACATTAAGAAGACAAAACATGATGATTGCCAAAACCCTTTCTTCATTTTTAGCTTCAAAGATAGGCTAAACTGATGCCAGATATCCACAGCAACCTTAATTTTGATCGATTGAGGTTCATCATCATACATCAAATTTCATATTCGGGGAATACATGATGGACATATAGTAACAAAGTCTAAAATCTCACAAGATAGGTTTAGCTATATAAATCCGTTTTCACCATTTCATGCAGTTCAGTGCATTATATTCCAAGACTATAAGTAATTTTACATCATTTTTCTCACATCAATAAATATTTTCCTAAGCCTATATTATATTTTATTTCCTTCAACTACAACTAATATTTCCCGACAAATGCTTCTATTGGCATGTATTTTAAGTGTCCACACTACTTTAAACATTCTTTCTGTTGCGTCTAGGGATTCCAGCCGTTGACCCACTGAAACACGCGGATGCTGCACTCTCGTGGACGGACAAAAATCGGCAACACAAAATGAATGATGGGTGCACTGTGTTAGAATAGTACGGGAACACAAATGAATGACGCTGAATTTACGTGGAAAGCCCCATTATGTAAAAAGGGGAAAAACCACGGGAACAGGCGAAAAAGCCCGAGAGATTGCACTATTGTGAGGGAGAGTTACAACGAGACTGCGGGACACTTTCGCTCTTTTTGGGATTACAGTGTGGAGACGTTGCTTTTCTCTTTTTCTCTCCTTCTCTGAGCTTTTCTCAACTTACGCTATTATATGGAAAAATTCAAGAGTCCATTTTTCATGCCTAAGAGGGGTATTTATAAAGAGGGAGTTATTCCGTTGGGATGGCGACACGTGGCACTGGCGTGTCAGGCCGCCTGCCACCGATTCTACAGGCGTACTGTGACATGGACAGCTGTCACAGCCTGCAGATTCGGCGTGCAGGGGCGCTTGCAGCGCAGATATGGCGTGTCAGAGTGCCAGCTATGCGTATCTGGCGTATCAGAAGCCGTTAGATCCTCCACGTCATTCACGTGCTCCGCAAGTTATCTGAGCTGGCATCGTTGGTTACTTTGATCCCTGACCCTAAAGGTGCGAGTATGTTGGATCCGTCCTCATTGAAAGCCGTACGCGTCCTTTGCTTGCCATACCAGGTTCTCGGACAAATCTTCCTTTGATGACGTCAGTAATGCGTGGCGTCCTCGTTCTTATTTGGGTTAAACCGCCTTCTCGTACCGCCGTTGCTATTCAGGGCTCCTCGAATTTACGGGTGATTGGGGTCCATTTAGTTTTTTGGGCCAGGCTTTGGCTTTGTGGGCCTTTTGGGCCATCTCATCCCTATGATCCCAAAGTCATGATTTGGGCCTTGGGTTCTGGAACCTATCATAAGCCCCCATGTCAAAAGGTTCGAGGACTCAACCGTTTGACATGTCTTTTGAGTATCCCTTTACTATGACAGTCCGCGTCCTCTATTCTCCTGCTAATGTGGATTACCTTTGTATGTCCGAGATCCTTCCATGAGGTCAAGATCTGTCTTCCGCCGCCGTTTTGTCCTTCTGCGAAGCGTTAAATGCGAAGTCTGACAAAAGCGACGTTGCCTCGAGAAGCACAAAGTCCACGTTCATCTCCTCCGTATGGGATAATAACACGTGGAAAGGCCATTATGAGGGCGCTTTTTTGCGTTCGAAAATTTCTTTAAGTTTCCTCTTTCGTCTTCTATTCTATCCCTCATCTTCTCCGTTTCTTCTGAGCTTCGAGAGATCCCTTTTCCTTGTGAGTCTTCGTTTCCAGTTACCATGGCGCCTGAAGTTAAGGACATAGCCTCTTCTCTTTCTCTCCAAGATCTTGAGCAGATCCGGATGAAGTACAACATTTCGGACTCTTTCGGAATGGTGACTCCAGGGGCTACCGAGAGGGCTTGTAGTCCTCCAGACGGCTTCATAGCTGTGTACGAGGTTCACCTCAAAGGTGGGCTTCATTTTCCGATTCCGTTGGAGCTTTCCCACTTGATGAGGGATTTGGCGGTCCCACTTGCTAGGCTTCAGCCTAACGCCATCAGGTATTTGGTTTCTCTCTGTAGTTTTTGTGCGTTGCCACAAGGAGACTCTCGAGGCGGTCATGGTGAAAGCCATGTTTCGTTTCACCCATAATTTTGACTGGATCATCATGACCCCTCGACCCGAGTTTGCCGTAATGAGTGTGAGAAATCCAGATTCCACGAAGAGGTGGAAGGATAGTTCTTTTTCTTAGGAGTTCCCACGGGTTGGGAGCTCTCACTTGTGTGGGGGAACGTGGCGAGTAGGTATTGCTATGATGCCACAGAGGAGGAGAGAGGTATTACTAAGGTTGTCACGGACTTAGTGATGGCCAACCTTAGCAGTTTCAATGTTGGGAAGAAAAATATTTGGCTGTCACCGGAGAAAATGGCAGAGGCCAAATGGGAGACCTTGCCCGAGGACTCAGCTGTGGCATCTTTGAAGAAGAAGAAGAAGAAGAAGTCGAGAGAAAGAGAGGGCCCTTCGACAATTTGGGAGCCGTCCGAGAGGCCACGAAAGGTTCCGCGGACTGAGGTCTCTGAGGATCCACTAGATATCATTGACGAGTCCTCGTCTGATGATGATAATGCTGTCGTTGCTCTTTTGGTTGAGAAGGCCAAGAGGTTGGTCGCTGGTCCTTCTCAAGAGTCCGGGGGCGCTGCTCCCTCTTCTTCTGGTACCGAAACCCAAGGTGCGGACCCGGTCATTTCTGCGGATCCTCTGCCCGGCGATCCCGTTGTTTTTGATTCCTCGGAGGAGGCGGCCTTCGAGGTTATTGTAGAGCCTTGTGAGGTGGAGGCAGTTGTCGCTGCCACGGCCGAGGACCTCTGCGAAGTTCTAAGTGGTGACATCGCTGAGGTCGCGTCCTTAGAGGTTTCGGACGTTGTTAGGGTCTCAGGCATTGTGGAGCCCCCCACTCCTGAAGGTCCTCCAATAGAGGCTGCTTTTGATGTCTCTGCGGCGCCCGCGGAGCTTCCATTTGTGCCCGAGGCCTCAGGGGAGCGTGGTTCAACTCGAGATCCTTTGGTTACTAAGGTACTTTGTCGCTTTCTCCATTTTTCCATGTTTCCCGTTGTCTGCGTGTAAGTGACATTGGTTCCTCTTGCAACTCCAAGATCTGATCAGTGGCCTCAGTCAGTTGGTGGGTGAAGTCGCTCAGTCTCGTCTGGAGGCGAAATCCTCAAGGACCACCCAGGAGGAGAACCAGCGGCTGCAGGCAGCGCTTGCTAAGGCTACTGCAAAGAGCACTTCTTCTGAGGAAGCCTTAAAGCTCCTGCAAATTCAGTATGGCTTCCTTAGGGATCGGAACCACCTTTTGGAGGAGATGCTGAGGGCATCGGTGAAGGCCACAGACATAGTGCCTCTGCTGGAGACCAAGTTCTGGGACGGGATCCATCTATGCCG
>JAOVVI020015000.1:0-11328 GCA_028571085.2 Nepenthes alata | reverse complement strand
CTGAGGATAAAACTAAATGTTGCACGAGGCTTCACTTATAGAACTTTCAGCACAATGGAACACTATTTATTGTCTGTACTCTTCAGTTTTCGTCACCCTTCATGCAGATAGATAAGTGGTGCTAGAAAGAGCTCATATTTTCACATTCTTAGATGTTGTCCCTTGCTAATTGAAAGGTACTGAGACCATGTTTCTAAGGCTGCTTACTGGTTTTTTTCTTCATTGACCAGAAAACCTGACACGCATCCTAGAAGCAGAGCGAGATTCTCCCAGAGAATTTCAGCCATTACCATTTCATTATGTGGAAATCTCCAAGCTTCTTTTTGACCAGTACAATGTTTGCACCTGTTGCTTTGATTTTTACATAACCTTTGTACAGTTCTATGACTGTTTGCTTTATTTTATGGCAGTGCAAGGGATGACATTCCAGACATATACATGGTCAGTTGAAAGAATCCCTCCCATTCCATCATTTTTGAATGGATTTCAAGCATTGGTGTTTGTATATGACAGGTGAGATCTCTTATTGAAGACATCCGGGATGTGAGATTTCATAAGGTTGAGACTGGCTTGGAGACAATATCTGCTCGTACACATGCAGTGAAGGTGTTTGTTAATTTCTAAGTATGATCTGTGATATCTTTTTTCAATTACATTTTTGTGAATCATTTACTTGTTTTAACTATTTAACTGAAGTGCTCTGTATCTGTATAGGCGTATTCTGCATAACTATTGCCAAGAAAAAAAGTAGCATTCTGCATTTAGTAATCTATTTTTACAATGCCTAACAATATTTGGTAATGAGTAAATATTTCTTATGGCAACTTGTTACTCGGATCATAACTGTTTAGGTTTAATTTTCTGGGGTTTATTGAACAGGGATGCACATGGATTTGATATGGATTTGATATGGATATACCCCGCATTATATGTGCGATCCTTGTTTCTTCTTTCTACTCTTGTATTTCCTAGCATTATAATGAGTACATGTTTTTTTATGATATTACTAGTTGCCTGAATTAAAGAGGACCTATAGTCCTTCCATCTTTGAGTGTCTGTGTCATCTCAATGGCTGGGATTATTTCTTTTGAGATGATGGATGAAAATTAGGATACCTTATTCAAATTAAAATCAGAGCTGGCTCGGCTTATCTGAAGTTGAGCCAACCTCTTTAATTTTTAAAAAGGAAATTCCCTTTATTCACCCCAAAGATGCACACACTTCTTCCTCATTTTGAATTAGAGAGGTTGATATTATTTCGGATGCACAAGAGGGCTGAAGAAAACTTTCTACCAATATCACAACCAAGAAACAAGTAGAAGACTAGTGGTGTTTATTGCATATAATAACTTTAAGGGTAGGCTAGACAGAGAAGAAGGGAAGAAAATCATATTTTACTTGCGGTCAAGAAAAGAAATTGTGAATGTCTATATAATCCATGTTGGTGGGTTGTAAGTGAAGATTGAAAGCCATTTTATGACCTTGGGATTATATTGAAAAATCTGTCTTATACTGTCTTAGATTATTAAGGAAGGGCATTTAAGTTTGAAACAAGGAAATTTTTGGTGAAAAGGCGACTAGCACAGCGTCTCCTGCTTTGGCGGGGTTTGGGGATGATCAAATCTATGCAACCTTACATTGTGAACCCGTGAGGTTGTTTCCCCTGCATTGAAGGCAATTGTTTTCATAGTTTGAACATGTGATATGTGGATTAGAATTGAGCATTGTTGTATACTAACGCTCAACCTCAACTATCCTCAACTATAATCTTTGCTAGGGCTGATAATTTTCGTCATTATAGAAAACTTAGGCTTTGAGAATTCTAGTGTGCTTAAATAAGATGAAAATTGAAAAGGCCACAGGAACAGAATCTGTTTGAATCCTGCTTCACAGGTGCTTTGGGAATATCGCTGTAGACTAGTCTCATAGCCTGCTTTTCCACTCTGCCAGATGGCTTGACTAATGGAGGACACGCACCTTCTTCCACATAAGAGCAGAGAAGAATGTGTAGCTCTGCAAATTGTCACATGCCCACCTGTATGAGTCGTATGAGAAATTCTCGGGGGAAGATAATTAATCCATGATTAAGATGACATGCATTATTCAAGTTTGAAGATGGACTGATTAAAGAGAAAGTTTACTGATGTCATTAGTGACAATATTAAGAGCTTGATTCCCATGATGACCTTCATCCTTCATTTGGTCACTTTTCTTGTTTGTTAAAGGTGGTATTTTATTTGGATCTCATGATAAGGTAGACTGTATCCACTGCCTCTGAAAATAGAACACAAATTGTAAGATGTTTTTAGCCGTAGAATAGAAAATGTGTGACAAGATGCTATTTGTTCGAGGAAATTACTAACTTAAGATAATTGGGAAGAGAAGTTGAAGTATCTTGGTGGTATTCATGTTGATTTACAATAGAGAAAGGACTATGGATGGATTTGACTCCTATCCATTAAACATTCAAAATTTATTCCAACCAGTAATTCCAGTGGCAGAAAGAAATCTACCTTTCTTTACTTTTGGAAAAGAAAATAAGATGAATATTTAGAATAGGCAGTGAGCTTGTCCATCCAATGTGGAGGAGCTGTTTCTTAGTTGGTTTTGAGGGTTTGGCAGAAAGAAGAGGGAGGTTTCTTCTAAGACTTTGCTTTGGTATGCTTGAACAAGGAAAATAATAGAATGTTACAGTGGTCGAAGAATATACATTTGCTTTTTCTGCTGTAGTACTCTTTCATTTCAATTTCTGGTGCAATTGAAGCAGTCCTTTCAGCTGGGATTTAGAGAGACTGAAAGCAAGCTTTATTGTTCTTACTGATGGATGCTCACTTTATTTTTCAAGTGGACTAGTCGGATGATGCACCATTCTACTTCCTGCATTCCCTTTTCCTACTTAATTAGGGTAATTCCTTTCCCTGTTTTTTTAAAGCAAGAAATCAGTTGAACATTGAGAATATGCATTTCCAGGCTCAATCTTTACATATAATGCGGTACAATAGTTAGGAATCAAGATTTTTTTTTGCCTTCAATTTTATTTTCCCCCCAAACATGCAATAATGTAATGAAAATATCAAAAGTCCCATTTTACAAAATAGAATATTTGAGGCACTAGAAGCAGAGCTACCGTCTTTAATTGATAAAAATATTTCTTTTTTCCTCTTTATTGCGCCCATTGCCTTTTCCCCAATAGTAAGTGAGATGTACTTAATAATTAGAGGAAACAACGTACAAGATAGATGAAGGGCGTCAAAGAATCTGCATAACCGACCTTAATTGATGAGAAAAGAACTAGTTTGGTTTGGTTAGTTTGGCTAGTTAGTGAGATTTAATCATATTAAATTAGACATAAAACATAAACTATTAACAACAAAGCCTTATATCCTATTAGATAGGGTTGAAATATCAAATATCATGAAAACAAATACAAAGTACAGAAGAACTGAAAATCTGGAACTGGAAGTCTTCAGTAAAATCAATCAACCGAGCTGAAGATGATGGCACAGCTTTGCATGCCACAAATACAGAAAGATGATCCACGTGAAAGACAACTTTAAGGAGGAATTATCCACAATATCAAAACCTTTTCAGTTTGTTTCTTTCCTAAAAATTCAAATTACTAGTGATTTAATGCATATCCCGACCTTAACATTCCATTTACTCCTGATGGAAGAATCAAAGAATTCATCAAACTCTGACCTTGGTTGAACCTAGCAGGTGCCCATACAAAAAAGCAGTTGATCAAATC
This sequence comes from Nepenthes alata, assembly GCA_028571085.2. Taxonomy (NCBI): domain Eukaryota; kingdom Viridiplantae; phylum Streptophyta; class Magnoliopsida; order Caryophyllales; family Nepenthaceae; genus Nepenthes; species Nepenthes alata. The sequence goes on along the minus strand of JAOVVI020015000.1, from coordinate 7,580 downwards.
TCCCGGACAACATGAGTCATGACAAGACAAAAACAAATTCTATAACTGACTCCATCTGAATTGTTCCCATATAACACCAACCTGCAAATTTGAAACCCTCTTGTGTGAATCGTCAATTACCAAGCAGCCTCTGGGACAAAAAAGCATAAGCTAGTTGTTGCAACCTTATTCTAATTGTTCTGTTCCTAAGCAACTAATATTCATGGGGCTGTTTCTTCCAAAGCAATTATATGCAGTAGCTAAAACCAAAATTCTTATATCTACTATTGTGGTAGTAAGAGGCGACACTCCAATGGAAAAATGTGGTTAGAGCCCCCCGGAACTGTAATTGGGATCCGCAGCTCCAAAAGTACGGAAAGCCTAGCTAAAACGGAAAAAAAAGAAGCAGAAATCCCAATAGGTAGCAAGTAGACCAATAAAAACGTAAATAACACAGTAAACCATCTTATACGACTGCGGCCTCCAAATCCATTTACCTTAGAGTATTATTGAGGCCCATCACTAATTGTAATATGTCAAGCTCCATCAAGTCTGTGCATGAAATATCCAGTATTAATTGTTGTATGTATATGGTTGTCGTTTATTTAAGCCAGTCATTGCCGGCCTGGGGTTGAACTAGGGCAGTATATTACTTGCCTTTTCCAAATGAGACTTCAGAGCTGGACACTGACTGAAATTTTCACGTTTCAAGTCTGCTCCACTTCTCATCCTTAGTCTCTCTGTTTTTTTTTTTCCCTATCTTGCTATTGCAGTTGAAAAATCTCTCTGCCATGGAAGTGAATATAGTGCGACCATTTGTTGTGAGGACACTACAGGCCTTCTACAAGCACGACAGTCCTGAGATGATTCAGCAACCGAGTGTAACATCCAACAGAAGGTTGCCAGCAACTGATCGTGGGCCAAGGGTAAGTTTTTCAAGTTGATGTTTGTGCATGATTAGATTGATAGTAGATGTGACATTAGAAGATGAGCGGAGTAATTGTGTATAGGAGGGACTCTTTCCTCATGGATAAGAATCGTGTTGGGAGCTTGCGAGGACTAAAAAATGGCGAATTGTATCCATTTCATCCCCTATTTTTATGTTTCGGGCAGTGGGTGGTAAATTGCAAATTGAAATTTGACCAGTGGAAACTTTATATTGATTTCTAAGACAAAGATAGAGATAGTTTCTCTTTACGTGCTTGGCTTATGCTGTACAATAGCATTTTATTGAGTTCCTTTCTACTGCCTCTTACAAGTAAAATTAAGCAGAGACATCATTCGTCAGTTGTTAGGAAGTCTGTTTTTCTAATTGTTTGTCTCAAATTTTTCCAGCGGGATCTGCGTCAGCGATAGGCAAATGGAGCTCCCAAGAAAGATACTTGATGGACCTCTTCTTGGTATGTCTTCTAATGTAAACTAGGACAATTTCTGCATGCTGTCTTCTGAGCATCTTCTCCCTACTGAATCTGCTAGAAGGCATTGCTTTTGTTGAAATACTGATAGAATCAGAGTAACATCTGACATAAAGCCGAAGGACGATTGTCACTCTTTTTAGCCCAATTATGTCTAAAGATTTTTTAACAAACAAATTTTGATTGCTATGGTTCTGTTTTGTGTTGTCCCTTCCTCAATCCCTTCCCATGGTAAATTCTGTGGAAACCACTGCAAATGCTAATTGATCTACTCCAAATGCTTTATTCTTTTGGACTTGTCTTGCATAATGTGATATATATTTAGTAACTTATTAAAATAATTGAATGTTATGATCCTGTACTGTATTTATTATTTTTTATTAGAGAATGTATTATATTAATTAGTCCAATTTTTAAATAGAATAATAAAATTTATGTAATTAAGAAATTATTTCTTTTTCAATTATATAAATGACAATTAATTATCATTTGTTAGTAATAAGTAGAGGTAGTTTTTTCCTTTTTTTTTTTTTTTGATAATAGGATAGTTTTCAAATTTAAATTGGAGGATGGTTTATTAAGAAACCTTTCAAAAAACACGCTTAAAATTTTACAACTTGTGAAACAAGAGATATGATGGGTTCGGTAATATCATGGGCTTGCCCAACCCTAGGCTCAATCATCATTGTGACAAGGGGCGCAATAGGCAACAAGCGAAACCTTAGAAAGAATATTAATCCGGTCTAACCCAAATGTTATTACAGCAATCAACATAAGGCCTAAGAGGTAACGGGCCAAAGGGACAAGCGTTAATGGTCCAAACAATAATGCAATTAGATGGACTAATCCATAATGCTTTTAACTAGGTAGCTAATAGAGCAATCAGAGTATGTGCCTGCTGCAGGATCTAGGGGGCCACGCACGGCTCCTACACCAAAGCAAGGTGGCACCTGACGAAAGCGACTACAATCAACACCCCAGTGGCCAGAAAATCCAGGAGTGACACCTGTCGTGGGCATTGGCGCCAAATTCTTCTCCACGAAATATTACAAATACTCTTCACCACTACAAGGTAGGGGGTTTCGGCTCAGGCAATATCAAAGAGCATTACTCGAGCCCGTAATGTCCTTTTCGACCTAGAGAATAGCCGTCGAACCCCAGAGGTGTAAAGGGAGAACTAAGCTCTTTTCATCAGATACATCCTCTTTTCTCTCTATCCTTAGTGAGTCTCTCCACAAGTATAACCTTAGTGATCCACTTACCAAGTAAATCCCTTGTGAACCACTCCATAAGTGTATCCCTAGTGAGTAACTCCACAAGTATATTCCTAGTGAACCACTCCACGAGTACATTTCTAGTGAGCCACTCACCGAGTGCGATCTTAGTAGGCTACTGACCGTGTGCACCCAAGTAGGAGCCCAGACCTCCATCTCTCTAAGTCGCTCTTTGCCGAGCGTATTATAGGAGTCTAGTCTTTCTCTCATATATACATATATGTAACTCTATATTCTTTCACATCCTCATTATATTTTTCTAAAAAAAGACTACTGATTTGAGCGTCGGAGAATAAATCCAATCTTTTAACCTCTTGTTTGTAATTTATAGTGTACATGTTTCATGTTAATAGAGATAAAAATCAGACTTACTCTAATTCGATCCACAGTTAAAAATTGAGTAACTTTCTAATCCGTATCACAACATGGACATCAGGGATACATCAAGAGAAAAATGTGAAAAGCGAGATAATAATTTTAGATTCCTTTTTTATATAAAAAAGAAAAGCTGCTGAACGGTTTTTTCTGTGTCATTTATGTTTAAATTTTGTCTTATTAAATTATAAAATAACGTAATAATATTAGAAGAAAACCAAAACAAAAAGAAGGATATTTATTGTTTGGGACCCTCACTAAAAATCCACTATTTAGCCCGACCTAATTAGTTTATAACTCACAAACTCCAGCAACAGCAAAGACGACGGAATAATAAAAAGAAGAGAATGCATTAGTAATGGGAATATAATCACATAATTGACTCTAAATCAGTTTGAGTACGCCTAGGAAATTCTGTAGATTAGCCAACGAAAACACACCGGATGATCCCTAGCTTAGAACTGCACTACCAACTTTAAGGTAGCAGAATGAATCCACACTTTGGTTTTAGGCAAGCTTTTATAGTCTGCCAAAGTCCTCATAATGTGCTCTAGTCTAATTATACCGATGTCCCTTGGTATGATTATAACAGCGCCCGATATGATGCACCTTGGAAGCATCTACGGTTTTGGTATGACAAGGATCAATGTACGGGTAAACAGCTATTGAGCCTGGCGTTGTTTTGCATCCTAGGCTTTGGTCCAACCGTCTAAATTTAATTTTATAGATTTTTTAATAGTTTATTTGGATTATATATATGTATATGTGTATTAATATTTTGTTATTTTGAAAAGCCTATTAAAAAAAACTTCTTTGTATATTTTAATGAAATTTTGTGGTGGCAGTTGATCCAATAGCTCAATGATACAAATGGCGGTCGAAATCACAGTTCCCTTCCATCTTCTGCCGCAAATTTTCTCATTTGTTTTCTGGGTAAAAGTCCAGGGAAAATTAGCCAAAATCTTTTGAAATATATATTGTTGATTGTATCACTTTATTTGTTATATATACTAAATTATATTCGAATCTTGTTATAGGTAATACTTATTCTGTTGGGTTCAGCACTATTTAAAATTGGTCTAATCTGACCTGTGGATGAACTAAGAGGCTCGAGATTGATTAGTATGCACTACCGGAGTAGATCTAGTGGTACATAATCCAGGATGGAATCCACAGAGCAGTCCTCCGCTATAATCTAGACAATTTGGACAAGTGGATTAGCCGATTAGGCCACCAAGTAATTAAGACTTCAAAGTTGGGTTATATTTTTTAAGTAAGCAGACGCTAAATCGAAAGAGTGATTTAGAAGATATCAAATCTCTTCACCAAGCAATCGGCTTTATGCATTACTCAATGTTATACATCTTAGCATATTATTCCTCAGAAATATAAGATCCACAGGTTTTCATATGATAAGCTTTTACTATAACCCACGATCTACAATGTGTATAGTGATAGTTGGTTCAAATAGCTATAAATATTTTCCATTTTTGGGTTATGACTTATAATCTCATTATGAGAAAGTTGTTTGCACGTTAACTTTCAAGCCTCTATAAGTATCAAACCCTTTAATACGAAAGGGGATTGGAATCTAACTCTGGAATTAAGAAATATTATTATCTCACATCATTACAATCTTAAAAATCTTAAAGTATCTGATTACTAATTGATCATTAAGATCTCTAAGGTAACATCATGCAATATTCAGTATGCATAGCAGAGATATGAAGTTTCCCTTCCAGTATGCCTCATTTTTCCCACAAAGACTTTCTACGAAGCTTTACTCTTTAGCTCTCTCCCTCTCTCTTATTTAATTATTAGGTATTATTATTAATTTAAATGTTAGAGAATAACTTAAAGAGACAATCCTAAAACCTTTGACGATTGTGTTTTGATATGCTGTGTTTATGGCTCAGGTTTAAAGATCTAATAGCCCCATTCAAAATCTCTCACATATGAAATTTATATTCCAAGTACACGTTACTAACACTGTCTATAAAAATAAGATAAGAAACTCCTTTATATATCCACAAAGAAGCACAAAACAACTTGCCATGGTGAATCTCAGATCTCATGGTTAGTCAAGTCAAACTTGTTCTAACATTTCAGCTCAAAATACCCCTCTTAATAATGAGAGCTAGTTAAGTATTCATTCACCAATAGTATCGAATAAAGAAGCAATGCTCGCACAATTGTTGAATATGTCTCGAATGGTCAGGTTTCTATGTGAGCCTTCTCAACCAGGAGGCTCCTACCGCAAGTATTAACTTCAAAAATAAAGTTGAATAGCAAAAAAGTCACATAAAAAGGATACAGATCAGGCTAAATCATCGATAGCCTATGAAGTGCACCATCACCCCCATCTCTTTATGTCTTGAAAGTCACCCAAACTTTGAAAATGGGAAAAAAAAGTCCTAGAAAGATAGAAACCCAAATGCCCTCACGATTTAAATGCCATTCATGCTAGAAGAAGGGATCATGCAGCAGCATCCCACTTATCATCATGATTAAGAAGGTACTAGGCATATTTGCCAACTTCATGGAGTTATGAATGTTTCTCAATGTGAAGATGATAATTTCCATGGTCAAGATGGAAGAAAAAATTAAAAGAATTAGAAACACGTCTAGTCACATGGCCCAAGTGGAATGAACTACATTCACCTTCGAGATTCGGAGGTGAGCTATTCCCCAAAAATTTGGAATGTCTATTTTGAAACCGTGTAATAGAAGTGCAGACTCTATAGGTCATATTGATCATTTCCACACCCTACTCGACTTTTAAAGCTTGGGAGATGCAGCCTTGTGTTACAACATTCTTGTAACAATAAAGGGATATGTTATAATTTGGTTATGCAACTTGAGATTAAATTTTATTTGGACATTTGGGAACTTGACAATCAGTTCTTATCCTATTTCGCTCCAACTAGAAAAAAGAAAAATTACCTTGACATCTCGTTAGGGTGGAATACTTATAACTTTGTGATTATCATAAAGTATGATATTTATGATATTATTAGTAAGGGGCATTATAGGTAGTGTATGGCATGCTATAGTCTAGTTTAGAATATCAAGAATCTCGTGGAACTTATCTAAGCAATAGGGGCATAAATATTTGGACTTTAATTCATATTGGTAGAATAAAAGGCATGAAAATTATTATTATCTTATATAATTGTGATTTCATATTGAGTGAAATTTTTAAAAATTTATAGGAGAACTTTAATATCTAGGATATTTTAAAACCTCATAGGATATTGATTAAGATTTGCTAGAATCTAGTAGATATCTTGTATGATATCGTGATTACTTCTTGAGTTGATATCGAGAATATAATTTATTAATACCATTTATTAAATTGTATTTGATATTGTTTATTGATGTAATTTTATTGTATATATATATTGCATATTACATTGTGCCTTGAGTATTTATTGACAAATGATTTTTCATAATCATTTATTTTCTATAATCAATGATTTTGGTTAAAGTACTTATTATGTATTTTTCTCACCTTATCATTTCTCTCTACTAGAGTAACACAAGTAATAGTATTGGCTGTCAATAGAGTTGGAATGAGAGTGATAGATCTAAAGTTACTAGATAGTCTAGTTAGTGCATTTAATTTTTATATTATTAAGATACAATTAGATATTATTTATTTTATTGTGTTGGATTCAGAGCTATAGTTTCCCATGATATTTTGAGTGTATTAGGTATTTTAGACATTAATGGTTGCATTCAGCATTTATAGCATGATGTTTTGATGATTCTATGAGATTGTTGATTTTTCGTATGATCAGATCTAGGCAATGTTCGTGATTTGGATTTAAGTTGCCACACAGAGGACTTCAAATGCTCGAATGTGACTTAGATGATGACTATGAGTTCAATAAATATTTCTAATTGTCTTAGATCTATAAATACGAGTTGAGATCAAGTAAGAGTCCCAATTTGTCAAATAGTAAAGCTATAAAAATTTTGAGAAATTAGACATTCATTGTCAGAGTTCGTCGGAATAGTTCGCTAATCAAATCATCAGGCCGTGATAAGTTATGAACCTAGTGATTGATTAATAAAATCTTGAGTAACTGCATGTGTAAAAGCAAATATACATAAGTTCAAAATGTGATAAACTAATAGTTTGATCCATGTACAAAGACAAAATAAATAAATGTCTTTATCTAAAAGAAAAAAACTCAAGACAATATTAACGCTTTACATGGTGTTTTCACAGAGTCTCTTTTAATCCTCTTCTGACTTAGACAAATGATTTTTTAAAGAAAGTACGGTCAATAAGCCTGCATAGACTCCATTAGTAACGAATGCCAAAGGCAAAGTGTGAAGAGAATTGAAGGTGAGCCTGCCCTTTTTATCGGAAGTGAAGCGAGCAAAAAATGCTGCATTTTGGGTAACTAATTTGGTTGGTTGTAGCCCATTTTCGCAGCTGCCGTGCAATGGCGATACAGATTTTCTGTATGAAGAAAACCAATCAAAGCATAGTGGTTGAATGATATAACAACCATGGCATGATGATGCA
>JAOVVI020014999.1:0-11328 GCA_028571085.2 Nepenthes alata | reverse complement strand
ATAGATGATAGATGATTAAATATGATTAAATTTTAATATATAACTCATTTTTTATGTGATCATGAGAAAAGAAATTTAGTATGTAATGTTTAATACTGATATGTATCGTCCGATATAGTTACAGTCAATACCGATAATGATACTTATATTTTCATCCATATTAACGATTAAATGGGAAAGTCACACTAGATCACTATCCAACCCCCCCACCAAGGAACGGGGCCCATGCAATGAGGCATCATAGGGTACAAATGTCCTAAACTACTCAACAAATGATATTTTCTTTGTTTGAACAGTCAAGCAAACAAAGTTCATAAATATTAAATTTGAGGTCCTTTCTAATGGCCTAAGGATATCAAAATTAATTTTAATAAAATTAACTAAAACACCTCAAATAAGTAAATAAATCATTAAAATGGTCAATTTTAATATATAACTCACTTTTAATGTGATCATATAAAAATTTACGTCCATAATATATGATACTAATATATATTGTTGAATATGACAGTAACCGATATAGATATTTTCATCCATATTGCTGAGCAAACAAGTAAATGCTACAGGGCATCGCATAATGCTAAACAATTCAAAATTTAGAAGAATCAAATCATAGATATAAATATCAACCGATATATATCGATACCGGATTTTCCCTACACCGATATTTTCCAGCATTACAACAATATCGCAATATATTAACATATTATCGTGATATATCGGTTAATATTTAAAGTATTAATCGAAATATCAATATTTGAACGATAAAGCCCTTTTTTTCTTCCAATGTATCGGATACCAATATATATTGTCTGACACCGATATGGCCACAACTAATATTTGTCACCAATACCAATATTTTCATCCTTAAATCAGACATCTAATAAAAAGATTAGAAACATACTGTGCTCCATGAGGTAGAATACCCAACATTAGCCAGAAGCCAGCTTCCAGTCCTAGATTGCATATTTAATCTATTTCCAGAATAGTCGAAGTCCAGCAGCAACTCATCTTCAAAGTTCGTCACCCTTTTCTTTCTACTCTTTCATCTCTTCTGCTGTTTAATTCTATTCACAGCTCGATCATCTGCATGGGACCCACCTTCCTCCTCCTCGTGCTGTAATAGACCATAATTATAAGATCTTTTATTTATTTATTTTATATGGGCAGATGCAAAGATACAATATTCTCATATGCACATGACATAATCAAATATAATGACTCGTAAAGCTACAATAGCTAAAGATCTTGGTTCAGATGCCATCCATAGTGCACAAAGTATAAAAATGCTGCAACAGGTAACATGTATTGGTATCAAATGTTGCGGATAGAAAATACTTTGCAACTTGCATCATCATCTCCTTGATCTGTCTTCTCCAGAGTTGGAGATCCTTGCTGATCTGGCTAATTGCTCTTCTATAGTCGTGCTCAGTAGTTGCTGAACCGATTGGTTTGCTTGTGATGCTGAACTACATGCGCTGCTGTAATGAGGACTTAAGAAGGATGTGACAACTTCACTGCAGTAGACAACATCCTTGTCCTCAAGGATGGAAATTGGTTGATGATAAAATCAGTGTCTTCCCAGGTTGCTTCAGCAGCGGAAAGGTCTGAAATTTAAAAATATCAGCCCATATGTATCGGTATCGTACCCATGATACTGATATTTTCATATACCATAACAATATTGTATTAATTACCTATATTAGTGATATATTGACCAATATTCTCATGTCAGCTTACAACTCTCAAAAAAGTATTTTTTTCTTGATATAACACATACCTATACGCACTGTTCAATATGTCCATTATTGATATGGCCACAACAAATATCGATACTGATATTTTCATCCATGGGTATAACCAATAAATTATCATCTGTGGGACTTTATTACCATTCCTGTCTAGGACCCTGGTAACCAGAATTGACTGTGGACAATTGACAAAAGAATCATGGGCATATGTGGGCGGTGAGTGATCCGTGAACTAATAGTCTTCTTCAGTAGTGATGCATGAAAAACAGGAAGGATAAGACAGTCTGATGGCAAAGTGAGTTTATAAGCAACTATTGCAATGTTTTCCACAATTGGAAAAGAGAGTTTTAGATTGTTCTTATTTGAAAATAAGGTCTGTAGGGTTGAAGCTTCAAGTAGACAAGGTCACCAACAGCTTATGATCTTTCATTTCTGTGCTTGTTGGCATACGTGGACATTCTGTTCTGAGACAGGGTAGTTGCTCTTTAAGGAATTGATTGATCAAATACCGTTCCTGTAAACTTGATTCTGCAGCAGCTACAGAATTAGTTTGTGTGGTACAACATTCCAAGTGAGGAGGAGGAAAACTGTATAAAGGAGAGGAAAAGTAGTATTGTACCACCATTCAACTGCTTAGGTTTGTGAGCCTTTGAATAAGCCTTGCAAGAACAAGGTTGTAAAAGCCTTGACTCAATCTGTGAAAATTGAAGAAGGAATTCCATGTAGTTTTGAGACTAGGCCAAGGAATAGTTGAGCCACAGTAGGGGCACTGAATGGATGTCTCAATGGACTGAAATATGAGTATTTGGTGAAGCGATCAACAACTACAAAATGGAATTATTTCCTTCTGATCATGGCAGATCTTCAATAAAATCCATGGTAATAGGTGAGAGGAATTGGAAATGACTTGGAGTAGACCTGGGTACTGCACCCTCCTAGATTTACTCCTTTGACAGATGTAGCAGACTGAAACAAAGCTATAAACAGCTCGTTTGAGGACAGGTCAATAGAACATACGTTGCACCTTTTTAAATGTTCCTACAATGCTAGAATGACCTTCAACAGCTGAAGAATGTAAAGAAGATAGAACTGTGTTTCTAAGTTCATTTCATTGAGCCCCACATAAAAGGTTTTGTGATACCATAGAATACCCAAGCAGTATGAAAATGGAGGCTTAGCTTATGGTTTTATTGAAAACGGGTGATCGACTCAATGGAAAATGGATCTTTGTTGTAGGAATTGATCAGATCCCGTATCTATGATTAATGGGTCTATTAGTACAAATGGATGAGTAGAATACCATATCATACGAGAATGTCTGAAGAATCCTCCAGACATCTCTTTTTGTTCCTGGTTTCAATTAACTTTGTTGGCATAAAGAGCAAGGCTGGAGTGCCCGATGAACTTATTGGCCTTTGTTGCATCCCATTTTCCATCAGCAGATGGCACTCTAATAAACTTTTCATCTGCTGCTCAAGGGGGCTGCCAAACCTTCACACACACCATACGTATTAAAGGAGTACTGCAGCAATCCATCCATTACCATCCTAACTGATGGTAGCATCTGCAGTTTCCTTGATCTAGAAGTGGCAGAGGCTGTTAAGCATCATGTCAGTTCAGCAATTCTGCTGAAGCCTATGAAGCTTACTTAGTCAGACAGACTGTTTGCAATGATTTCACTTGGCATATGCAAGGCCATGACTTCCACCAATGATTTGAGATTGTTACCATTTTGGGAAGAATTTATATTGTGTTGGGAGTTGATCGGGCGAAGCTTCACAATCCAATTATTTTTGACTTTCAAATAGGCAGGTTTCTTTTCAAAAGGATGCACAACAGATCAGCCTACAGGGCATCAATGATGAAGCAAAACTGACATGTAAATCTGGAGCCACGTTACAAAACATATTGCCCTCTGGTGAAGGACTCATAGCTCATCTCAACTCCATCTCATCTTCTCAAGACCAGGTAAAAACCACTACCCACCCACCCCCATTTCAGATTTTTTACACACTTTCAACGGTATATTTGCTGAACCACAAGGCTAACCACACCTAGGTCACATGACAACAAAACCCCTTTAAATCCATCAGCACAACTGATCAACATCAGAACATGTAAGTGTAGCCATTTCAGTAGAAATGAAATTGAGAAACTTAAACAAGAATTAAGAAATGCTCCTTACATCCATCATGCAGCATAGCTCTTGCCTATTTTCCCCTTCAATCCTTTAGTAAAAAGAAGGATAGCACTTGGAGGTGCTGTGCAGACTATAAGCAACTCAACAAACTTACTATCGAGAACAAATTTCCCATCCCTATAATTGACGATCTTTTAGATGAACTCCATGGTAAGGTTTCAAAATGTTATTGATATTCTAGAACTGTGTTTTTCTGGTTCAATTTGTTGAATTCCGAACCACATCATTAACGGCAGGATCACAAAATTGTCGGCATACATCACCTTTAAAAACATCGCAGGGAACAAATCCTTGGTGTAAAACATAGCCACGATACCATATTTCTATTGTCTTCCAAGAACATGGAAGCAATATGATCCAAGGTAGGGGGAAAGAGCGGAGGAGAAAAAGAAGAAATTGAGAGAAAGGGAAGAAATATGATAAGTGAATAGATAGAAGAGAAGTAGAGATCAATAGAGAGAAGAAAATTACAATTATTTAATATTCATTCAACTCATTAATAATGCTTTCAACATTAGAGCTATAATTATTATATAGAGAAACCTTACCCCTAGATTAATTAAAAAATAAATATAATTTTCTAACTAATAACATCTCAAAATAAAAAAATAATATGACATAATTTCCTAAAATAAAAAAATAAAACCTTATTAAATAAATTTTTTTAAAATCCAATAAAATCAAATAATTAAACAAATCTCAAATCACTTCTAATTTGGAATGTCTTTGATATCCGCATCACAATATCCTTTAGTTGTCTTCCCGAAATTTCCTATAGCAGAAAAGTACTTAGTGCACTTTTGGATCCAACTCTAGGGTTCTCCACAGTAAATGTTGGAAAAGCAAGCTTAGGGAGAAAAGAGTGGTGCCTATGATAATAGAATTCACCTATATCTGGGACTATTGGTGTGAAGATTAGCGGTCACTGGTCTGATTGTTTGCTGGAGGAACCATGGACGCATGAGAAGGAGCTTTAGTGCTTGATTCATTTACGTGTTCTGTGCAGCAGTGATATTTGAGCCATTAAGTCTTGCAATGTCTGGGTGAGAGATTGGGGAAATACCTGGGTCCGTTCTTGCAATGATGCTATGGTGGTGGCCTGGAAGTTGGCAAAAACATATTGATTGTTGCAACCGTGCATCAGTGGTAGTTTTCCATTTTTCGAGTTCCATGTCATAGAATGAGTCATTTCGAAAATATCGACATTGTTCATGTCGACCTGATTTAAGTCTAAGATTCCTTCAACTGGTAAAAGCTTGCTTCATCCATGTCGACAAGCAATGCTGTGATAGATATTCTGGCAGATCCACCTACAAACCATTGAGATAACAATCATCAATTATCTCCCTGATGAAGATTGAAGTTGCAAAAACACAAACAAATAATGGAAACAGAGAAAGTGTAGACATTTAAACTAGTTAGGAAAAAGAAAGCATGGCACAGAATAAAATATTTGTCAATATGTATTAGTAATGTCCTCATATGATGTCAATATGATGTCATATCACAATATATAACCAAATATGAACTACATATGGGCCAATACATATGATATGTATCAATCAACCAATTTTTTCTTCGCTTCCCTCCTGGAAGCTTAAATTGGTACTAAATACGTTTTAAATATTCATACATCTTCTAAGAAACTTAAATCTATGTGTTTTAGAGTATTTTTCAGTAACCGAAAAAAATATCAAGATTAATTATAATAAAATTAAATACATTCCCTAAAATAGATAAATATAATATTAAAAATGGTTGATTTTAGTATACAACTCACTTTTAATGTGGTCACAGAAAATAAATTTAGTACGCAGCATCTCATTCTGATATGTATCATCCATATAGCCGCGATCAATATCGACACCGACTTTAATATTTCATCCATATTAGTGAATAAGATGGAAGTCACATTAGACAACAATCCAACCCCCCACCTAGGAATGGGGGCCATGCAATGAGGCATCATAGGATGCCAATGTCCTAAACTTTTCAACAAATGATTTTTTTAGTTTGACCAGTCAACAAAACAAACTTCATAAATACTGAATTTTGGATAAGGCATCACAAAACGTTAAATCCTAAACAATTCAGCACTGAAAAAAATCAAAGTTTTCTAATAAGTCCAAATTTACATTCACAAAGGTATGAAACATGTTTCCACTGACCTAAAAGATATCAATAACAATAATACTAAAACTAAAATACCGCAAATAGGTAAGTAGTTCTTTAAAAATGGTCAAATTTTGACATATAATTCACTTTTGACGTGATCATACAAAAAATTTGCATTCGTGATGCACAATGCCAATATACATCACCTAGATATAGCATGACCAATACCAACATTTTCATCCATATTTGGGAGTAAATATGAAAGTCATGCTGCAAGGCATCACATAATGCTAAACAATTCAGCATTTACAAGAATCAGAGATTGAATGAAAAGATAAGAAACATACCACGCTCCATGAGGTAGAATACCCATCAGTAGAGAGAAGCCAACTTCCAGCCCTAGATTGCACGTTTAATCTATTTCCAGAATCGTCAAAGTCCAGCAGCAACTCATCTTCATAGATCTTCTCATCATCACCAAAGTTCCTCTTCCTTTTCTTTCCACTCTTTCGTCTCTTCTTCCGCTTAACTCTATATAGAGCTCCGTCAACTACATCGGACCCACTTTCCTCAGAAGGTTCGTTGTCATGTTGTAATAGACCATATTTACCCAATCTTCGAAAACCAATCCCATTATCGAGAAATAGAGATTCCCAGGAGCTGAGAGAATTGCATTCCTCGGACATTCTGTAAAGAAGAATCCAAGAAAAAAGGCCCATCTGTTTAAAAATTTCTACAATCTTTGTTTCCAAAGATGATTCCTTGCAAATTAGAGCAAGACTGTATGAAATGGTGCAAAATTGCAACCCCAGATCTTTAATTTTCATCTTCTCATCCTCAAATTCATCATTATGTAGCAGCTGCAGAAGTCGGCGCCCTTTATTAAACACTGCGTTTAGAAGCAGTAATTGGTCTATAGGTACAACGCTGCTGCACTTCGAAAGCACAATCTCAAGCCAATTTGATGGTTTTCCAAGGTTAAGTCCTTTTTTTCTGCTGAGAAAATCATGAAGATTTTCCAAGAAAAAGCATAGGCCAGGCTCATCAAGAACAATAAGAAGATGGTGACAAAGATAAGAAAAAGATTCTTCCATCAGAAATTCACTAATGGCATCCCACACTTGTTTCACAGGTTCCTCAAACATCAAGTTGATAAAGAGATCTACGAAGAATTTCATGTCAATGGACAAAATCTCACCATCATTGAGTGAATTAGCAAATTCATCAGAGGACCAGAACTCGGGTACATTCTCCAGGAAATTCTCCACTGTTCTATGAACATCCAAATCGAGAAAGTAGTGAGGCTTGGTTGCAACGACAGCAGGTGATTGCCCATGTTTCCCCTTCCACTCAAGTTCTTCCCAACAAATGTCCCTATTCACAAATGCAAATTGGGACAATGCCCTAGCACCCTTCCCATGTCCCGACTCACCAACAAGAGAAAAGTTCGAAAACCACTGTAATATCCGTCTTGGATGCCCTGCATTATTCAGGAATAAAAATTAGGATCCGTTTGGATTGCATAATTGGAATTAAAATTTAAAAATATAAGTCTAATTCCAATTCTATTGAAACTAAAATTGGATAGAATTTAAATTTAGTTGTCTGGATTGTATAAAGAATTAAAATTCTATGAGAAACAAATAAAATTGAGATATAATTATTTTTTAAATATTTACATAAAAAAAAAGTAACCCAAAATAAATTGTAATTTTTTAATGTATGAAATTTGATATAATCTAATTTTGCAAAATTTTATTTTTGGATATAGATAATATTTTATAGATACATATAGTTTTAAACAATGCTCTTTATTAGATTATTGACTTTTCAATTTTTAAATAATAATATCATATAATTAGAAAAATAAATTAAAAAATAAAACTATGGTTGGTCCACTCCACTTGATCCAAACAACCGAAAGTATTTCATCAATGGGTTTGGCCTTATTCAACTCTATTATATCTAATTGATTGATAATTCTCAATTTTAAAATTATAATTCTTTAATTCATCCCAAAAAATTATAGAAAACTATCCTACACTATTTTTTGATTCCAAAAAATTGGAATATGGAATTAACTTGGAATTCCAATAAGTAGCCTTTTGCTGGATGGATGGCAAATATTAACTTGGAATATGACGCCAAATATTAGAATTAAAATTAGCCTTAGAATTCGAATTTCAGGTGCAACCGAATGGGGCATTAAGGATTTTTTTTTTCTCTTAAATGCTATGATCCTACTAAGTTACAGTTCTCCAACATTAAGAAACAAGCAAAAGGTATAACAAAGTGAGACCAGGCATCCTACAATTGCAATAGCACCTGCCCAAATGCCTAATTCATCCGAATACAAATGCAAGCAGAAAAGATATACTTTTATGTTGTTTTTTATGGATCAGTAAGAAAGGTGAAATAAAACCAATGAGATTCCTAGGTAAAATTGGACAGATACAATAATCTCATATGTACATAACATAATCAAAGAAAATAACTTGTAAAGCTATGTAACTAAAGATCTTGGTTCAGATGCTGTCCATACTGAACAATGTATAGGCATGCCCCATCAGGTGATGAGGTATCTCATGGATGCATAACTTTTTATTCTCTCTCATGAACACATTAAAAGTGAGTTTTAAACTAAAAATTGACAACTAATTCTAGTCAATTTTATAAAAATTAATCTTAATATCATTTTAGGTCATCGAAATATACACAAGCTTTTTTATCCATACATGTTTTGTACATATGTAAGACATTTGGATTTAAGCTTATTAGACAATTTATTTATATTTAGAACGGGTAAATTCAAACTTTCAAGAGTGAAGTGAAGCAAAAAATTTGCTGATACATGCCGGTTGTGTTGACTGATATTTGAAATATTGATTGATATATTGTCGTATGTCACCACCATAAGGAGACATATTGAAAATATCTGTATTGAGACCTCCCGATACCCGATACATATTGGCCAATAATTGAATATCAGCCAATACTTTCATTCCTAGGTAGCAAATGTTATCCATTCCTACTCATCAATCATGGTGTTCAGCTAATTTAATGACAAAAAAGGTACTTTGAATGTGGGGGCCATCCATACAGCAAAAGGCATAGACATGAATCAAGAATCAACTTGAACAACTTGCCTTCAAAAAACCTCTCAAGCATGTGACTTTTCTTCGCTAGGATCGATCCCGCTTCATGCGGCCTCTTCTCAAAGATCATTTGCCAGAGTTGAGCTGCAATGTTGTGCTTTACAAGCTCTGATCGCAACAGATTCATAAATAGGTCATGCTGTTCTTTGGGAGTGATAGAACAGAAGCTTGATACAGCATCACAAAGCCATAATCTAGCCTCTGACCGACCTTCAGAGGTCAAAAGAGTCCAAATGATATTTTCCAACTGATTAAAAAGCAACAATCTCTGCTCAGCAGAGTTATCATTGACCTCCTCATTGCTCCGTATAGGTTTGGATAGAAATAACTGAATCATTCTGCACCTGAAACATTTAAACATGATAAAGATCCCTTGAGCTTAAGCACCTTAAACCCATCGAATGGAATGAGAGATCAAATGTTGGCAAGAAATCGCAGCATGAACACTGTCATATAACAACCTAACTCTTTTGAGAGAGCTAGTGAGAAAGAATTTCAACTTCTTTTATTACAAAAGAAACCCTAGAGCTTAAGCACCTTGAACCTATTAAATGGCATGAGAGATCAAATGTTGGAAAGAAATTGCAGCATAAACACTGTTATAAAATGACCAAATTCTTCTGACAGAACTAATGAGAAAGAATTTTAACTTTTGTTTTTAATAAAAAACAAACCCTAGAGCTTTGGCACCTTAAACCTATTGAATGGCATGAGAGATCAAGTATCGGCAAGAAATTGCAGCACAAACACTGTTATATAATGACCAAATTCTTCTGAGAGAGCTAATGAGAAACAATTTCAACTTTGTTTTTTAATACACAATAAACCCTTGAGTTTGAGCACCTTAAACCTGTCAAATGGCATGAGAGATCAAATGTTGGAAAGAAATTGCAGCATAAACACTGTTATATAATCAGAAAATTCTTCTGACAGAGCTAATGAGGAAGAATTTCAACTTTGTTTTTAGTACAAAAGAAGCCCTTGAGCTTAAGAAACTTAAACCTATTGAATGCCATGAGAGATCAAGCGTTGGCAAGAAATCACAGCATAAACACTGTCACATAATGACCAAATTCTTCTGGCAGAGATAATGAGAAAGAATTTCAACTTTGTTTTTTTAATACAAAAGAAACCCTTGAGCTTGAGCACCTTAAACCTATTGAATGGCATGAGAGATCAAATGTTGGCAAGAAATTGCAGCATAAACACTGTTATATAATCACCAAATTCTTCTGACAGAGCTAACGAGAAAGAATTTCAAATTTCATCAACTATAGATCTACTTATTCTTGAGGATTCTCAATTCCACATTGCACTTGAGACGTACGTGGAGTGAGTGTCAAGGAACCAGTCAGCCAAGACCCTTCACTTGTTAAGTGAAGTCTAATAATGGTATTATTGAGCAAATTCACATCGGAGTGAGGCGGAGTTTTCAGAAATTAAACTTCGATCAAAGCAAAATCACACTGACCTATAAAATAAAAACCAATCAAATTAATATAGCTCTTGAAGCAATTATCTGCTAGCCTCTATACAAAGTGAAGAATGCGGCGCCAGCAATGCAAGATACAAGCAAGCAAGTAGAAATTACAAAGTAAAGTTTGACCAAGCGAAATGCCTCAGACACGTTGAATAACGAAAACGAATTTGCAGAGTTCCGATGGAAACTTCAAACAACAATTAAGATAACAAGCCAATTAATCCTCCTCTTTTAAGGTTGAATACAATAATCTTACAACCACTACATGAACAAAGGCCAAAGGTAAAATCTAGCCCAATGCACGTAAGGCAAGCAACTTGCCCTAAATTACCGAATAAGTCAGCTGTTGCTTCCCAACGATGAACAATCCAGAGAGGGAAAAGATGACTCAACAAGGTGAAGATGCAGGCTACGACAACCAAATCTCTCTCGCTCTCTCTCTCTCTCTCTCTCTCTCTCTCTACGGGTTGACTGGAGAAGCCTCGAAAGGGCGAAATCGTATGCGAAAATTCCCATGAGTTTCCATGAAATCCCGGCGCGTGGGGCGTAGCATGGCGCAGCGGACCAACAGACCCGAATCCGACCCGAACTACAATTGTCTCACTATCTTGGGTATTGGGCATAAAA
>JAOVVI020014998.1:0-11328 GCA_028571085.2 Nepenthes alata | reverse complement strand
CTATTTAGGGGGTCATAGAAGAAATTTTACACTAATCTTGCACTCTATTTTGACATTAAAGAATGTTTCTTTATGTAGTCTTTCCCATGAGGTTAGACCGTTTTTCAAAATCTGACTCTAAATTCATAGGAATCAATACAAGTATAATTGGAGGGAAGGCAAATAGTCAAAATTAACATCTACCTTAGAATGTCGTGTTAGTTGAAGTGATCTAAGTAATTTATCTTGCCAAAGTGCCGATTGGATAAAGTATCAAGGTACTAAAGTTGCTCAAAGAGCAAACTGATAAGATTAAATTAACTTTATATTTGGACTATTGAGATGTTGTACCGTTAAATAGAAGATTAATTTTTTAAGGTTGATTTATTTTTACTTTCATTTTATAAACTTGTGGCACATTTTCGGTTTAAGAAATACATCAAAATATTAATTTAAAAAATATTTTACCGTTTCTTAGAATGTTCTCCTATTGATGTTTATGTCTTGAATCGAGTCATCAACTCACAAGATTAAGCTCGAAGCTTTTGCTTGCCAAGACGATGAATTTAGCTACATGCCTTTGAATTAGTTTTGGCATAAGCAAGGAAATCACGTAGAGGTACGACATTCAATGATTGATTTTGTTTAGAAGCTGTCTGTCAAGTCTCATTAGTAAATCTCTTTAAATAAAATTTATCAAGTTATTTTTATATATAAAAAGTATAATATATAATTATAAATGTTAAATATTTAAAAAGTTTACCTTTTTTTAAGGATAAGTATGATTTTTTTTCTTTTTTTTGTGTATTCGTTAAATTAAAATCTAATGGCCACGGTTTAAAAAATAAAAAAATTATTAAGGATAATTGTATATTTAAAGTTTTTTTATAATATTAAATAATTATTTAAATAGTTTCTTTTTAAAAAAGTGCCTGATGCGATAATATATGCATGACGTACGCCGTCTCCGGCGCAGTGGAGTCATCATCATCCGACGTAGCCCTTATCCGACGCCAGAGCCTGCGCGTGCGCTGCTCTGTGTTGAAGCCTCGATTACTGTCTGTCGCGCTCTTGCGGGTTTGTAATTTCATCGATGGCGGGAGCTACTTCTGCACTTCAGCACTATTTTTATTGCTTTCCCAAAACAGAATCGAGAGCATGGTTTTCCAATAAAAAAATCCCCTCGACAATTACCCCTAGAAGGCTCGGATTCTCAGTCATCGCTTGTTCCTCTTCTGCTTCACCATCGTCACCTGAAGCGTCTACATCGACAGCGGAGTCATGTGTCAACCTCGGTCTCTCTCTCTTCTCTAAAGGACGGGTCCGTCTTGCTTCTTTTATCACTTTATTTTTCGCTTTGGTGAATGGCATTTTGATGATTCTTGTTGCTCTGTTCTTCCGAAAAAGGTCGGATTCTGAGAGTAAAGTGGGTTTTATGAATTCCCTTTTTATTTTGTCATTTACAAACTTCCCATACGTATCTTCGTTGGAGATTTTCTGTTAATGCGGAAAAGGATGCAATTTTGTTGGTGAATGACATTGATGATTCTTGTTGCTCTGTTCTTCCGAAAAAAAGTGGGATTCTGAGAGTAAAGTGGGTTTTATGAATTCTCTTTTTATTTTGTCATTTACAAACTTCCCATTCGTATCTTCGTTGGAGATTTTGCTGCTTATGCGGAAAGGATGCAATTTTGTTGGTTTCATCTTTCCTTTTGTGTTAGAATTTTCTGCTGCTTTCTACGCGTTTACTGTCGAAGTGAATTTTTGTAAGTCATTGAGGCCAAGACTAAGAAAAAGAGAACGGACAAAACCAGTCTCCGTTAATTTAGTTTCGTGTAGATCAAGATAAGGAGCTAAGTGTGACGGTAAACCCTGAGCTAGGATACAATAAGGGAAAATTACAAGCTAAGACAACTAAATCATCTTAAAATCCAAGTCCAGGTGGAACCACATATGACAGTCAACCAGCACACCAAACACTCAAGTGGTAGTAGCTTACATATAACAAAACAAAACTGGAAACGGTAGGAGCTGCACCAGCAAGCTCAATTGATGTCATCACTGTTGATGAAGGGAATTGAGAAAGCAATCATCCGTCTGGGCAACATTCCATCCTCTGAAGAATTCATCATTCCAGTCAGAAAGAAATCCGAGAGTGTCATCCTTTGCATCAGAAATTCAGGCAACAGCTGATCCATCCACATTGTAGCATGCTTGCTCAGCCACAATGGAGTGCATCAGTTGAGTGGAGACAGGTGCCCTGCGTTTCTCAAAGCAGAACCTAGGTAACCAGTGACCAACCAGGTTGTAACTCTGCATTGCAAAACATGGAGCTGAATTGAAGGGAACAAACAGGGTGTTTCAATCTCCAGAACACAGCCAATTCGCACACATCATCCATCTCAAATAGTGGACAGATCCTTTTTAAAATGATCGGCGGGGCAATCCTAGGCAAATATTGGATAGATCAGATGCAGACCATAGGAGACATCTCGACTTTGACCTAGGATCAAGCCTCTGTCATTTGGAAATTTTCCTAAGGCAAGTAATGGGAAGACCCCAACTTCTGATCATAGATCTCTGTACTTGGATCATCAAAATTTGAGAGTGGTATGCTTATCGAGGAGTTGCAGCAAACCTTTTGATGTCGCGGCTAGGTGATGCATCAATTGCTATTTGTTTCTTTCACACTAGATGTAGTGGACAGTTGCTGCTAAGGTCAGTTTGTATGCCACAGATATTCCACTAAGCCCTTTCTCTTTTGCTAGCTGCCTGAATTGATGCTGGTGTCCCATTCTCCATGAGGCCATGAATACCCATCGTTAAGACTGTTTCTTCACTCTTAAATTTGCAGTGATAAAGAGATGTCCGTGTGACTATTTTTTCAGTACAAAGCACACAAACTGGGTGCACGAGAAAAATTCATGATGCGATCCATGATGGAGTTTTTCTTGTGAATTGACAGCCACCAAAGAGTCAAGGCATGTGAAGTGATGCTCTTTGGTTGCCAACCAGCTTTGCGTAATGGACCTTGATTTGTTCTGGTTGGGAAACCGTTCAAGTTGATTTCATTGTAAACCTTCCTTCAGCCAAAAGAGACCAAATAGTAATATCCTTTCCAACTATATTTGGATTATAATCTGGCATCCCCTCTTTTGTGGCATCTATCTCAAGTGATCTCTCAATCGGCCAAATCCATTATTGCAAAACCACACACAGCAGCCAGAGCCAACCTTATTTCTTTTAAACTCAGCTGCTGTCCTATTTCAGATCTGAAATGCAATTTGAATTCCTATTCCTGCAACAATTCTGTTCTGCATCTTAGCCTTTTCTGCAATCTACAACACTTTGAGAGGATCTGAATTTCAGACCCCTGATCAGCCAAATATGAATTCTAAGTCCTTGGTGGAAAGGGTTCTGAATTTTGCTTCATTTACATTAAATAAAACTATGACACACTTTTGTGATTCCAGCAAGATTGAATTTTGTGGAGCTGCGCATTGTTGCAATCCACTTTTTGTTTCCACGTCAATAGAAAGTTGTGAGGTACAGATACTGGGTGAATGGAGGACTCTTCTTGATCCTGTTCCTGATATTCTTAAAACTGCAATATCCTGCATCTGCTGCAACAAATAAAGGCACTGCTTATTCCTTATCCTTGATATTCTGAAAAATGCAGTTTTTGTGTTGATTTTGATTTCTGAATTTCCTGCAAACTGAATTGTTAGCTTTTAAATGGTCCTATTTGTTGAACATATTCCATCCTTGAACAGATATTTTGATGTTCCTGAAATTTGAACAATTTTTCCATCAACCTTGAAAATCTGTGTTATTTTCTTGCATTCTGAATCTCTTCTTCTATCCTGACATCTTGATTCTGAATTTGTCTGGTTAATCTGCCAATCTAAAGTCTAATGAATGGGTTTCTACTATGATGAGATTGAGGATCAAACTTACTATTACACTGGTGAAGGGAATGCTTATTTCCACCATGTGGATGAGGATTCTTATTGTTGTAGTGAGGAGGAAGAAAAGGATACTAATAATTCTGAAATTCAAAAAATGGGAAAAGAAATTGTTGAAAGAATTGTAGCTATAATTAAAATGTTGGAGGATCTGAAATTCCTGACTTCCAGGAATACTCTCAACTCCAAAATTCTGCTACCTAGGAGTTCATACTGAATTAAGTAAAGGAACTTCTAAAGAACATTACCAATCAAGGACCACCAGTTGCAAGAACACAAACAAGGAAATTTGAAACAAAAGGTTCATGCCTAAGTCAAGTTAATTCAGAATTACATATGGAGGTACTCAATGATCACAAGGTAATGGGGCAACATGGGGTGGTCCAATGCACCCATACACCTTCATTCCCCACCTTTTCACTTGTAAGTGACCATCCTCATAAAACACCAACCATTACCTTGAAGTTTCTATTTTCCTGATCACCAAATCCAAGTCTAAGAAACCATACACCACCACAGAAGTGCCATGGCTTTGAAATCAACTCTTCAATTGCATGTGGGGGGGGACTACTTTTCCCTGGTTCCAACAATTTTTCATAATGTGCCCCAATTCTCCCTATTATTGATCTTATGCATTTTAAGATCAAGGGAAGAGTTTTGTCTGAAAAGAAGGTTCCCAAGCCAGAGATACGTGTTACAAGGTCCTTGATCGGAAAATGTTTCTCAATTACTTCTTCATTGAGGATAGACCACTATACTAGACAAGTTAAAATGGTATAGTAGTAGAGATAGAGGTAGGTAGTTTTGAATTTATGCTGTAACAAGGAAAACTACGGATAACAAAATGGTTCCATTGCTGCTTGTTGCAATGATGGCTACTGTGAACTGGTTGTTCAGAGGAGATGCTGCAATTTTGGGTAGTCCAGGTTGTGATTCAACTGCTGTATTGAGCAGCAGTGATGACTGCTTCAGATTGCTATCTATATCCATGACCACATGCTATTACAAGGCTGTGAGATGGTTGAATGGCGTGTTTCAACCTTACCATTTAGGCCTCATTCCTGTGTCAAGCCAAACTGCCACAATTGCTGAAATGGCTCAGCATACTAATGGACGAATAGATCAGTAAATTCTGTTTAGCAAGTTTATTAGTTATCTGTTGAGTTGTTGGCCTGTTAGTTGAGGATGAGGTCTACAAGGAACATTTGACAGCATCCTTGAGGTCAGGAATGATTTGAACTGGAGGGGTTTGTCATGAAGTGGGCAAATCTTCAATAGATGATGCTGACAGATTGCTAATGATGTTATGCTCTATGGTGCTGCTACTGATAGGTGACTGATGAGGATGTTGGATTATGCTGTTGCTGATGCCTAGCTAACAATAGTACTGCAGTGCTCTCTGGTGTGATACTTGCTGTTATACTGCTGTTTACTTTTATTCTGCTGAGTGATGTTATACTGTTGCAGGGTATTCTGTTACTTCTGAGCCTTGTTGCTGTTTTACTGCTGCTGCTGCTGTTGTTGCCTAATGAAGTGTGATAGGCTGTCAACAGTTGGGTGCACCCTTAGCAAGTCACTGCCAACAGATTTTGATAAATCAGTTAGTAAATCCGTCAGTTAACCAACCAAATCAGGCTACTGTAGTTGTATTATGTTGTGTTGTGTTCTTGTTGTCTTGTATTTAACTAGTGCATATAAATAGGCTGCAGAATAAGAACAAGGCATGTACTGTACTCATAAAAATCTACACTGCAGTATTACCATTTCCTATTCTGTTTCTGTCCACTGCAGAATACATAAGCCGCTTACAACTCTCTTGTGTCACTTTGTTACAGTGATGTAGTCACTACAATCACAAGGAAATTAGCAATGTAACCCTAGGAAGAAGGAGAACTAAGGGAGATGAGAGTGACTGACTTAGGTGAGAAAGACAGAAGACAGGGGAAGATGAGAAGACATCAGTTCATCCATCAATTCTGTGCACCTTAACAGTCAATATACAATTACACTTATAGTTGTGAATTGTGATAGTTTCAGCTAATCAACTAACTCTAACTACTAACTATTCTTGCTTCTTGGCCAACTACTATTATTTTTTGTTAATTTGTTACTACTATTGGTGATCTCTCTTGGCACCTGTTGTTTGGTGGCTAGGCAGTTTGCTCTGCTTATTTGTGTTCTGTCATGGCTAGTTGCTGATTTTGCTATGTGACAGCTTCTTGCTGCTGCAACGCTCTTGCTGATTCACAATGCTTCTGCTGATGCTGCTATGTGATGTTGTTGTTGCAATGCTCCTGCTGATGCACAAATGCTTCTGTTGGGGCTGCTACATGGCTATATTCCCAGGGTGAGATTGTCCTTGTCCTCAAGGATGGAAAGGTGGATATGGAGCTGCTGTGTTGGTTGCAGCCTTCCAGTTGGCATCTTCTCGTTTGCAGAGGAAATGATAGTAAATAACTGGGCTATGACTCTCACTCCTTGTTCCTACTAGTTTTATAACTATAAAACTAGAGAAATTTGATTCGGGGAAGCTGATTTTGGAGAGCCAGTGAAGCCTAGGTAAACGATTAAAAGGCTTTAAAAAAGAACTTCCCTAAACTCAGTCTTGTCAATGGCTAACCTACCAAGGAGCATAGTGTCATGGTCCAAATTTTATAGTTACAAAATTGTGTGGCATGTCCATGCCCATTGGAAGCAAGATGCCAGCCAAGTTGAACCCAAGTACACTTAAGTGTTAGGGTTGATCCTGAGACACAGACATGAAAATTATGCTAGTGTCGAATACGTTAAATACAGGTAAGTCGTTAATTGAAAGTACAGAAATATAAGTAAGCAAGTAATAGCAACAAGTAACAATTGGATAAGAAAGATCTTATCCCCCCATATAAAGGGCTTCAAACCTTTTGGTAGTCGGCGCTAGTATTTATTGAAAGTCCTCAACATTCACATTGGGGTATGGAATTTTTTTATAATGTTGAAATTTAAATTAATTTCACCTAAATTATTAGAAAAAATTTAAAGATGCAAGAACAATTATGTAAAAATTTATATGGTTCGATTTAGATTCTAACATCCTTCCTCTATTATGCTGTTGACATTCACGTTGATTTGATATTTAGGATAGCTTTGGCCTTCCACCGTTTTAGTCTTACGTCTTCAGCAAGTTACCACCTTGTTTCTTCTGTGGGTTTCCTTTTCCACATTATAAGTACTTCTTTTTCTTCTTTCTAGCTGATGTGGTCACCCCCCAATTAGTAATGATTTCTTCAACTTTTGGCATTAGGAGTGGCTTTAGACTAGTGTTGGTGTGCTGTGATAGATGGCGTGAAGGGTTTTCCATGTTAGGATAACATCTTCAAACAGTTCACATGGAAAGCTAGGTAGACATTCATTTATTGGAGCATCTATCTTGTATGAGACTTTCCTCACATGGGCAATGAGCTGAAAAGGGCCTTCATATTTTTGTAGAAGGCACTCGTCTCTTCATTTGAGGAACCTTGCTCATGGAGAAACTTTACCAATACAAGATCTCCCACATTGAATTGCACAGACCCGCTCTTTTGAATTATCCATTTCTTCATTTGATGAGATGCTTTTTTCAGATAGGTTTTGATAATCTCCATATTTTGCTTCTACTTCTGGGTAAAGTTGTAAACATGAGGATACTTACCTTTGTATGGCTCAGCCACAATGTGTGGAAATAGCGATTGTTGACCTATTATAATCTCAAATTGATTCTTATTTGAAGAAGAGCACTTTGAGTATTAAAATAAAATTGAACAACATTAATGATCTTTCAACCAATTCTTCTAACCAACACTCACAAAATATCGCAAGTACTCCTTCAGTAGGCCGTTGAATCTATCAATTCGATCGTCTGCTTAAAGATGGTGGCTTAATGAGATATTCAATTCTAAAGCGAGCAGTCTAAAGTGTTTTAATTAGAATGATTTGATGAAATGATCATCTTTATCAGTCACAATGCTTTGGAGCACTCTCTAGTATTTGAAGAAAAGGGTCGCTATTTCCACATCTGAACAATCTCTTGATGCTAAAATGAAAGTGGCGTACTTTGAAAAACAGCCCAAAACCACCAAGATGCATGAGTACTTACTAACAGGTAGTCTCGTGATGAAGTCGAGGGAAACACTTACCTAGGGTCTACTAGGTACAATAAGGGGTTCGAGCAATCCCACTGACGTTTGAGTTCAATCTTATTTTGTTGATAGGCGAGGCACGTCTTCATGTAGCTCATCACATCATCATTCATGTTAGACTAGTAATAGCCCATCTATAGTAGGCTCAAGATACAGCAATGCCTCGGGTGACAAGCCCAAAGTGCCATGATATTTTCTTATAGCGTCCTCAGTTCTCCCGCCTTAAGTATTAATGCTCAGTTTTCCTTCATGAAGATCAATCAATTGTCAACTCAGAATCTCAGAGTCTTGTTTTCCTAAATAAGTAGTAGAGCCACGACCATTAGGTCCTTCTTAAGGTTTAGTTTTACCTATTCTTTGATGGTCGTAGCGATAGCACTTGCCCATAGGTGGGTAATTTGAGACAAGGCTGTGAGGTCTGGTCTTCTACTAAGAGCCTATGTAGCCTACTTGTAGCGTCCGTTTTATATTCTAGCTCCAAGTCGAATTTTGCTAAGAGCTAATAACGAGTTTACTTTAATGTTAACTTTGGTTGTGTGTGGATATGGCTAGTAACAGTGCTGTCAGTTTTTGCCACAAACTTGAAGCCAAGTAAATAATGCCTCTAAGCTAGCAACTCTTCTCCTTAGTTGCATAATGTCATTCAACCTTTAGCTTCCTACTCTCATAGGCTACTAGATAGCCTTCTTACAATAAGACCCCTACGACGGTAAAATCAGACACATTAATCTATACCTCAACGCGCTTGATACTATTTGGAAAGGTTAACACTGACTCCTTCATTGCCACACACTTGAGTACCTTGAAGGCTTGTTGACATGTTTTTGACCAATCCTACTTCATGTCTTTCTTGAATAAATCTATCAAAGGCACTGCTTTCTTTAAATATCCTTTTTTAATCATTGATGGTAGTTAGTAAGGCCAAGAAATGAACGCAGCTCGCTTATGCTTGTCGGGACTTGCCAATCTGAGATAACTTGTACCTCTTTTTGGATCCATCCTGATTTGATATTGCTCGATGAAGTGCCCAGGAAGTTAATCTTCTCTTGAGCAAATGAGTACTTCTTATGCTTCACATAGAGATGATTCTCCTTTTACTTCTAGAACACTAATATTTGATTCTTCAGGTGATCTTTTGGGCTTGAACTATATATTACAATGTTGTCTAAGTAAATCACCACAAATTTATCTAAGTATTCATAGAATGCCTGACTCATCAACGTGCAAAATGTTTCTAGGATGTTGGTCAATCTAAACGGCATTACGAGCCACTCAAAAGCTCCATATCTTGTAATATATGAAGTTCTGGCTTGTCTCCCTTAGCGATTTGACTTGGTGATAGCCCATCCTCAAGTCGAGTATTGTAGATTTTTCGCATTACTCAACTGATCAAACAAGTTAGTGAACAAAGGGATCGGATAGTATTTTTTATGATCACCTTATTTAGGGCCCTGTAGTCAATGCAACAATATAGACTCATATCTTGCTTCTTCTAAAATAGAACAAGGGCTCCATAAGGCACTTTTAAAGGGTGGATGGACCCGAGCTAATTAATCCATCGAGTTGTTTTTGAAGCTCTGTTAGTTCTGGAGGTGCAATAATGTATGCTCATCAATTAGGTGGTCTTACCCTTGGTGCCAGTTTATTCTAGTGATCCACTATTCTTTGGGGTTAAAGACTTTTGGACAAATCCGTTGACATTGACTTCTCAAATTTCTCTAGAAGTAAGCTGACTTCAGGTGGTGGAGACCCAAATTCGATGTATTCATCCACTGATGTCACAAAGAAGGTATGTTTGCTTTTATTTAGACCTCTTTTAATTTGGAGTGTAAAAAATACTTTTCCCTTGCTCTTCCTCTTGAATTCTTTCGGCCTTTGGAAGGCGCTCACTAGACACAGGCTTTCATTCATGAGGAGTATCAAGTTTAAGTGGGGCACGGACACTCCCTTAGTCACTTTTTAAGGAAGTTTATCCCCAATATCTGATCAAAGTCATCCATAGGTGCTGTTTTGAAGTTTAGTTTTCTTCTCCACTCTCTAAGTTGCACCGGCATAGACGTAGCAACACCAAGGGTGGGCTTTGTATTTGAGTTTACGGCTTTCATATTGTCATCATCTCATTCCGATTACATACCTAGTCTTATCGTTTCTGTTTTAGCTACAAAGTTTTGAGGGGCGTCCATGTCTACCATGGCGCGGGCACTCCTTCCATTTATTTGAATTTCTATATATATATTAGGTTTGTGGACTTAGTAGATGTCTGTACATGTTTCTCCATGACATACAAGAGGTGGACTACGCCTATGTGATTGTAGTCTCCATCGTTCTCATTGTATTTTGACTCCAGTTGATCAATTCTCCCTTGTAGCACACTTAGAGCTCTTTTGTGTGGGATTTGTGCCGTTTCGTCTCATAGGAAACATATACTAGAACACACCTTACCTGCCAATGTATGCTTCCCTTGGAGTTTTGGGAGATCACCGACAATGAATTTTTCCGAAAGCTACTTCTCCTATTGTTGGCTTTGATTTCTATCTTAATTCTGGATGCATTTTGCGCGGGTCTCTGTGATGCATTATCACCATTCCCTTGATTAGTGTTACCCCTCTTAATGGCATAGTCAACAAGTCTATCAGCTATATTTTGTTCAGAAGTCAGATCTTGCACCCACTGTCTGAATAACTTCGTACAAGTCTATGATTGTAGGTTATCTATCAAATGAAAGAGATAATCCTATCATATATGCCTTTGATGTCTAATACACATGCCGTGAAAGCTTTAATGTATCCCTGATTGTCCCCGTATGCTTACTCTGTTTTAGCTTTTTTCGTGCCTTGAATTCAGTATTTTTAGCGTAAATTGTGTCATTAGTTCTATCTTGAGGTCTTCCCACGAATCATTGCTTAATCTTCCTTGGACAATTTCCTTATATTTAGTGCACCACCTTCAGTCAACCTCTTTTGGTGATAGTAGCTCTTCATCAGTTTATAGTAGCAAGAGCTCTTCCACTAGCTTACTAGCTCTGGTAGTAAGGCTCTTCGGTTAATAGTTTCACTAGAAACTGCTTCCTATATCACTGCTTTTTTTTTTTTTTTACAAATCTCTTCTTTGCGTCTAAAATTTTCTCACTTTTGGGGATGGAGCACTAGCTTACTATCTCTGGTAGTAAGGCTCTTCGGTTAATAATTTCACTAGAAACTACTTCCTGTATCACTGCTTTTCATTTT
>JAOVVI020014997.1:0-10720 GCA_028571085.2 Nepenthes alata | reverse complement strand
TGCAGCAGTGAAATTCAAGCGTATGTGAAAGTCAAAAGAGAGTAGAGTGCACCACCAATAAGAATAATGAGAGAAGAAAAACAGACAGATAAGAGCGATGTGAGAGTTTCCTTACTCTGGAGTTATTTTTCTTATTCTATCTTGGGTGTGTGGCGAATACTCTGTCTCGAGAGTTTTTGTAACCAATTTTTACATAGTGGACTTATTTGTAGACTAAGTATCCAATAATTTTTTTCCTTCGGTTTGTAAATGGTTTTCACATAAAATTTATGTGTTCCTCCTTCTTCTCCATGTGTGTGCTTGTGTGCATTCTTGTCTGACTAGCATTTTTTCCCAACAACTTCTAGATTATAGAAGCAAGCAACAACATTTTTTTTTTCAGTCTATAGTACACGGTTTAGCTCCATATTTCTTAAGCCTCCAACAAACTCTGTTTTTCCTTTCCCAGAGAAACCTAAAGTTACACCACAACCGCAGTAGATTAATGACTCTCACCCCCCCCCCCATGATTCATTCTGAACAACAAAGGGCGCCAAGAGAAAATACCGAAATTCTCCTGATAATGTGCAATGATAATTTTCTTCTACCATGATTCATCACCCTTTTTAATGTGCTTGTGTTTGCCTTCACTATAACTTTTTCTTCCATGTTGAATAGAAAACTTGTTAGATTTTGATCACTCTCTTATATAATAAATAAAAAGTCATCGAAAGATTACACGAGATCTATACAAAAATTGGAGGTAGCTCGCGTGATGAAGGCCTGAAGCATGGATTCCAGATTGATGGCACTTGAGCTATGCTTGATCCACGCTTAAGCGACAATTTCAAATTGTTGGTCAAGACACCAGGCTTGTGACTTGCTCAAGTGGAGCTCAAGTGCTAATTCCAGTGGTGCCCTCACTCGAATCACACTTAACGGGCACTCGAACGCGGCCTAGGTTATAAAATCACATGAATGTGATTTTAGGGTAAATTTTAAAATTATTCTCACATAAGGAACACTGCATATAGAGAGATGAGGGAAGAATAGAGAAGAGAAGAGATTTAGGATCCGATTGAGACCCAATTTGAGTCTCGTTCTTTTCCAAGGTTGGGTATATCGTTCTGGAGTTAATTTCTAGAAATATATTTTTGATTGATTATTCTTATTTCTTATTATATTTATCTTGCGGGTTATCGGGTGTATTGAATGGGTTGTATTTAACCATTCTTTTCTCGGGATTGTAGTGAAGAGATTTCGGAATAAATTCTTATAACCGATACTTTTATAATTGATTGTTTCGGATTTTGTCCCGTAATTTTTTCATTGATTGAAAAGGTTTTTCCACGTTAAAAATATTATACATTATTGTACTTCTTATGTTCACTAGTTTGGTGGCTGACATGTGCGGGGGGGGATTCCGGCTTGCTTTGTTGTGTCAGGTTATATGTATCTAGGTTAATTTCAAACAAAACCAACCATTGAAATCAACACCATACACAAAATTATTTCCTTCCTAACCAAATTATCCTTCTCTTCACAAGCCTTCAGTGCAATTTTGCTCAGTGAAGCATATTTAGTAAAATGTAATCCTTCACACTCAATCGACCTTCGCACTAAACCGACCCAACTCTGAAAGGCCTTTTAACACTGCAACAATTTAACAAATCAATTTAGAAGTATCGTCACAGCTCCCCAAAGAAAGTGTTTTAAGATATTTGAGACTTCAACATCAAACAAGTAATGGAAGAAACATACCTGAGATTAATATGCAAACTTCTCAAAGTATCCAATTAAGGGTTATTCCTTGACCTTAGCAAAGTATTGTAGTTTTTATGCTTTTATACTCACCCTAAAATTTGCCGCTTGTTCTCACGAAGAAACATTCTAATATTGAAGCCTAAAGTAAAACCTAGATACCTCCGAAAATAACATGCCACTTTCTTATAAGTCTAACACCCATAAGAATTGTTATTTTTACTTTTAGAGTCGTTAGACAATTTCATGCGATGTTTCTATGAGATTTGCTTGAATGATAAGGTTTATCGGAGATTCATATGAGATTCATGCAATATTCATTTGAATAAAAGCTAGTACTTGATGCACACAAAGCACGCTTGTGCACGGTTTGTACTATTATTCATGCATGACGAGCATGTACAGGACATTTATGCATGGCATATACTGCTTTTCACGCATGATACAAGCGGATGAGTGCACAAGCACAGATGCTACTATAAAAGTTTCAGAGCTATTTTTAGGGCAAAATAAGAGATTATTTGACATAATAGAGTGCCAGAAGAATTTTAAAAAAGAGGGAGAGAGAGAGAAAAAAGTGATAAAGAGAAGAGATTCAACATCTGACAGAAATCCAATTCAAGTTTAATTCTTTATCAAACTTCAGTATATCACTCTAACCTAATTTATAGGACATAATACTATTTATTATTCGCTTTCTCAATATATTTTTGTCTAACGGATCGCAAGGTATGTTGGGTTGTCCTCAATTGATCATTCACACGGAAACTTTTAAAGAGATCTCAAAGGATGTTATATTTATAATAAGATGTTATTATAGTAAATTTCTTTAGCGTATATTTTGTGATTTTTTCTTTAATTGATAAAAATTTTTCTAGTTAAATATTATTGTACAACTAGTTTACTTTGCTGCATAATTTTGTTCTTTGTGCTCTCATAGCGTTTGGTGGATAACGATTGATAGAGAATTTGGGAATTCCTTTTCTATTATGTTGATTATGTGTGCTTTTGTACCTGAGAAATCCCAACAGTATCATGCCTCAAAGCCAAATAGAACTTATCTCAAGTATCATAGGTTCACCAATATTATTCACCCTCCCCAGCCATTTCTTTTCCTATCTATAAGCCATTACTGAACCCAAATCCACCTCTTTTTGCATTAAACGGTTGAGCACCTTCATAACCAGTATGAACAAGAATAAGGAAAGAGATCGCCTTGTTCAGCTCCTTAGTAGAAGAAAAAAACCCTAGGTTTAGTGTTAATAGGCAACGGGAACTTCGAAGAAGAAATGCACTAACAAGTCCCCTAAATCTACTCTCTTCCGAAGCCCATTCTATCCAACAAGCAGAGTAGAACATTCAAATTGGCATGGTCATGTGCCCTTTTTGTTCATCAATTTGCACACTACCCTAGGTAAGTAGGACTTTCAAAAAGACTTGGGTATCCCTAATCTCAACACTTTTTGACCCATTTTATAATTATAAAAGTAAAATATATAAAAATATACAATATACGAAAATTATACTTTGATCTAAATATATATCAAATAAATATGCATATTGAATAATAAATGAAAACCTTAATAATCACAATTATTAAGTAAAACCCTCTAGACTTTTATATCTAATGAAAGTAAAGCACAAAGAATGTGAACTTATAACTCGAGTGATATAGATGTATTAAAATATTAGCTAACATTCTCTTAACTTGTAACATCTATCAATGAATTTATTGAATTTGCTTTCAATAATAAAGTCGGATACTTTTTAATTTTCTTGTTGATAATGTTTCACGAGTCAAAAAATTTTTGCACACCACTATATCCCAATTTTCACGGCACCTATGTCTCGACGAAGGCTATCAAGATAGAATAGGTGTGTATATTAAGAGAGAATTAAAGAGGAATGAGTAATGAGAGAGCCTTGTAAGTAGAGCACAAAAATTAATAAATAAGTTTCTCAAAAGAGACTATTCACAAGGATTCAAGAAGAGTTTTGGAGAGCAGCCACTTTTCAATTAATTTTTAATATTTTTTTTAAATTGTGAAAGTGAGATATTTATAAAGAATGTAAAAAATTATATCAAAAATATGCAATAAAGAAGAAGTTTGCGCCTTAACACACGTGATTCATTTAGGTGTGCGTCAGGCTCAGAATGTAAAACACGGGGCACACATCCCTATGCTCATGCATCGCTCGAGTGTACATTAAGTGCAGACAATTTGTGCAAACTGCGCTCGTGTATGGCATGGGTGCATATCGGGCATAAGCAATTTGGACAAAGTATGCTTGTGCGTGACTTAGGTACATCATGTGGGAACAATCTAGACAAAGTACGCTCATACACGGCTTGGATGCATATTGGATATAAACAATCTAGACAAAGTACACTCATGCTTGAATCAGATGCAAATTATGCGTAGATATTTGGAGTTATGCATTTATGAGCATTTGGATTGTATCAGGCGTGGGTCTTCATAATACTTATAATACTCTAAAAATCTGCTTGAACCAATTACAAAATATGCCAATAAAAAATATTTATAACAATCTCTCCCTTTGACAATTTTGTAAAAAAATTTCTCTATAAATATAAAAATTAAAAATATATGAATCACGAGTTTAGATACTACTAATATAGAACCGATGTATATAAAAATTTACCCCTAAAAAAAGTTAATTGGCGCAAAAACTTTAACCTGTAGAAGATACTAGAGCCTTCTATTCCTATTCTATCATGGTTAGTATAGAAGTACATAGAAATAGATATATGGAAATCATTAACCAATATAAGGAAAGTACTAATCAGTAGAAGGAAATAATAGGACAAATATCAATAATATAGTATCATAAAATAAACCACCATTTGTGGGACATACATTAGGAATCTTTGTCGGAATTTAAACACTATGAAACTTTCCCCCTTAATGATAAACTCCCTCTCACTCGTTAGTCCCTCCAATATGAAACTCACACTCTCCTTGTAAGTGTTCCTCTTGTTGTTTATGTGTTTTTTGTGTTCCTCATCTGAGATAATTCTCTACCTTTTTGTCACAAATGACCAAAGATGGGGCGTCACTCATTATTAAAATGATCACTCATGTGTTGGAAATACAGCTCCGCAGACAACTGATCAAACTGCTCTCACATGTAGGCCTCTTGGGCAACTATCATAGTGTCAATACGCCAAAAATATTCAAACACTTGAGACTCAAAAATACTCAAACACTTGAGACTGCAATTGATCTTGAGAAGTGGAAAGCTGAGAGAGCTAATTGAACATCTTAGACAGCTAACCCATGACAATCGTGGAGGAAGATGAGAAGGATAAGGGAGGCTTGGATGAGCTAGTAGCGAACGATAAAGAGTTATCATCCTAATAAGGATAATCCATGTGATCGGGAAGTTCCAAAGAGAGTTGATGAGTGTGTGCTTCACTCAGTTCAAAAGTAGCACGAGTAATGGGTTTACCAAGCTGCACACGAGGGAAACCAAAAACATTTATGCCAAGACCCATGATGAGGCACTAAATAAAATAACATGGAAAAGGCTATCATCCTTCTTACTCACAAAGATGAAAATTATGTGTGCACAATGGTGAAACAGGAGATCAATTAGCCTCTTACTAATGAGAGAACAAATGAATAAGGTCTTGTCGTGTAATACATTGAATTTGATTTGATTTATCTTGAATGTAATTATTATTTTGGGTAATTAAGATGTGATAAAAATTAATTATATATTAAGTAAAAATTTAAAAAAAATCAAAATTTACAGTGTGATGCCTAAACCATAATTGAGCACTAGTTGGATATTATATATATGTAAGCAAAAAAAAGAGATGAAAACCGGCAGGAAGGGGGACAAGGAAGGAAATAAAAAGGGAATGGGTATCGGGCGGCAAAAAGTAGAAAGGAGGAAAAAACAAAGAAAGAAAGAAAGAAAAAAGAAAGAAGAGAGAGAAAGAAAGAAAGAGGGAGAAGGGAAAGCTCGTGCGAAGATGGAAGAAGAAGGGGAAGGAGAGGAAGGATGTTATGCATGGGCGAAGGTGGCACAGCGCAAGAAGAAGAGGTGCACAACAGGAGACAGAGAGGGGAGGAGGAAGGGTTTGTAGTGCGGAAGAAGCACCGGCAGTGGAGGAAGAAGTGGCTAAGAGAGAGACGGAGGCCAAGGGCGAAGGGAGTGTGTGACAAAGGAGAGAGAAGCGTGTGATTAGAGTACCTTTGAGTATTCTTTTCCTAATTGCTTAGTATAAAGTTAAAAAAAGTATCTATAACCCCTATCACTAGTCTGATTTAGCATCTTATGTGTTTTGGTTACTGTTTAAAAATTTTGTTAATATGCATATTATTTTTATTCATCTGATTTATTTATTCTATACATGCATGTATGATTTACCGGTCGATTTGAGAGTTTTGTTCGTGTTCTATAACAAAGTTAGATTATATATAGCTAAGCTTCCTACTTCCTAATAGCATTCTGTTATGAAAGGGTATCCAAATGCTATAATTCTAATAACTGTAAGGTAAAAATAAACTAATGGTACCTAACTAAACTAAATATAATCCTAAAATTTAAGGGGTGATCGGATAGCACGCACACTTCGTCGAGAAGGTGGAGGACCCATCAGTAGTGTTCTAGCTGAGTAAATCAGACCATTAATATTACAATCATTATCGAAATAAACCTTATTCTTAAGGTTGAATGTATGAAAGTTGCGAATAAAGTCTATAGCCGGTTCCTAAGTGGCCTCCACGGGTGTTTGGAATTTCCAATGGGCAAGGAACTGGGGAATGAATTTCCCCTACTGAAGTAGTTTTCGGAAGCCAAGTAGTTGGACAGGCGTCATTACAGGATGGGAATCTCGAGACTATGTGGGATCAAATAGGCGATTGAAGTGCGTCCGAAGGAACACTTTGTTTGCTCGACATAGAAGAGATTGTCTTGCAGGAATTGTAGAACGTTGGTGATATATTGGAAGTGTTAACTCCCATGTAGAGCTATATATTAGGATATCATCAAAGAATACCAAAATATACTTACACAATATCTGTCGGAAGATTACATTCATCTCAGATTGGAAGGAGGAAGGGGTATTAAACAACCCGAAGGGCATCACTAGAAATTCGTAGTACCCCTCGTGAGTCCTGAAGGCCGTTTTGTGCATGTCGTTGGCATGTACCCAAAGCTGATTGTAGCCGGCACGCAAGTTCAGCTTTGAAAAACTCTGGACACCATGCAATTCATCAAACGATTCATTTATCATTGGAATAAGGAATCAGTCCTTAATTGTGATTGTATTAAGGGCATGATAATCGACACAAAATCGACAACTTCCATCTTTCTTTCTAACTAACAAGACTTGGAATTAGAAGGGGTTGGTGCTAGGTCGTATGATGCCGTTAGCGGGCATTTTTCAGACCAGTTTCTCCATCTCTGTCTTCTGGAAATGAGGGTAGTAATAGGATTTGACATTTACCAGTTGAGCATCAGGCTTGAGGGGTATGTCATGATTTGTGGCGTGTTGAGGAGGTAACCCGTAAAGAATGGAAAAAACATTAGCAAATGAGGAGAAGATACTACTCAGTGTGGCATCCTTTGTGAGATCGGCCTCCTTGGATAAGTGGGAAGAAGCCAGAGTGGCAGTAGGATGAGTACACAAAGAGGGTTCCACAACAGGGATTATGATTAACTAAAAGTATGTGGAAGTGGAATTAGTTAATTCACTCCACAGCTGACCCAAGGATATAGTGGCAATGGAAGCTACTTACAAACCGTATAAAGTGAGCTATGTTTCTTTATGTGTAAAACTCATCCACAGGGCCTTGTAGTCAAATAGCACCGGTTCAATAGTTGCCAACCATTAAACTCTGAGAACCATATCAGCCCCATAAATGGGTAATAAGTACAGGTCCACATGGATTTCAGAGGAGCTCAATGTAACCCCAACATTAGAGCACAATCATTCACAATGGAGAGAATCTCCATTGTCCACCGTGACCTTAAGGTGCTAGGAAGGCTCTATCGAAAGACCGAGATGCTTGGCCAGTCGAGTCTGTAGGAAATTATGGGTAGAGCCACTGTCCACTAGTACCACGACAGAATACCTCGATAGCGAACCTTGCAACTGTAGAGTAGAAGGGGTGCAATGGCCCTCCAATGCGTGTAGGGAAATTGTTGGAGAAGGATCTGTAAGAGGAAGTACAGTAGAATCTTCTTCTTGGGCAATTTCCACATATGGTTCTGGTTTAGTGAATGCAGGGTGCTGGTCTTTCGGTTGGACGGAATCGTCATCCGCGGTTAACATACATAAGAATTGGGGAGGCTTATACTGATGGCCCTGTGTAAAACGCTCGTCACAATTGAAACATAATCCTCACTCACAGCATGAGGCCATCTTAATAGGGGTCAATATTTTTATGGGTAATTTGGGTGGAGGGTTTTGAGGTGGATATGGTTTTGGTGTAGTGGGGGAGGGATGTTGTGTAGGCTCTAAAACTAGTGATCATTGAATGGCAGATCGTCCTGCCTCAAATTTCTCCTCCACGAATTTGGCCATACCGATAGCCTTCAGAAGAGAAGTGGGTTTTAACAAGAGTAGTTCATGACGGATATTATCACGGAGCCCAAAAATGAAGCAATTGAGAAGATTACCAATGGTCAAATTTGGAGTGTGAGTGGAGAGTGCCTCAAAGTCAGCCATACAAGTGGCCACCGTGGTGTTCTGGTAAAGCTTGTACAAAGTGGCTTCATAGTTGAGGTAGAAAGATGGTCTAAATCAAAGCTCCAAGTCTCTGGTTAATATCTCCTAGGTGGAGAGTTGTCGAGTAGCATGCATCTATTGGTACCATTAGAGTCCAGGTCCCATTAGGTAAAGGGGGTGATGGTGAGTTCTGCTCAGGAGGCATGTTGTGCTATAAAAAGAAATGCCCAATTCAAAAAAACTATCCAATGACATCTTCTCCTACGAAAAATGAAATTTCAAGTTTGGGTAGCCACAGTTGAGCTAAAATTGACACATCCAGTGGCATTAGGAGCGAAATGGGTAGAGTTTATGACAATGGATGAGAATGAATAGTGGGTGAGGCCATAAACGAAGAAGGTGTGGGAAGCAAGGGAGGGTTTGCTGATGGTATGGTCTTGTGCTCTAATTAGTTTATAGAAAAGCGGATTTTAGTGAGGGATTGCTGCAGTTGTTCAGTAGTCAAAGGATTTGCAGTGAGACCGTCTGCATGTTGTACAAACGCTGCAATTTCCTTCAATAATCTAGTAATGGAGTTCTCGAGTGCCTTATAACGTGTCATAATGCCTTCTGTCATAGTCTCAATGAGAGTGCCAAAGCTGATACATGCACCAGAGCGTTAATCTGTTCTGGAGAAAGAGAACCAGACGAAGGTGGGAGAGATCAACGAAAATAGAAAAAACGAGGAAGGAAAAGGAGTTCTAACAAAAGGCAGGGAAAGAAAAAGAGAGAATAGGGAAATAGAAATGGAGACAGGGAATCGAAAATAATATTTTATATTCCTTCCTGTAGCAAAGTTAGATTATATATAGCTAAGCTTCCCGCTTCCTAACAGCACTATGTTATGGAAGGGTATCCAAATGCTATACTTCTAATAACTATAAGATAAAAATAAACTAATGGTACTCAAGTAAATTTAATATAATCCTAAAATTTAAGGGATAGTCGGATTGCACGTGGAATTCGTCGAGAAGGTGGAGGACCCGTTAGTAGCGTCGTAGCCGAGTCAATCAGACCCATAACTTATTAGGAGTTGTGCATTTGCAAGCATTTAGCGTGTATTAGGCACGAGATTTCACGATATTTAATAATACTTTAAAAATCTATTTGACTCAGTTACAAAATGTGTTAACATAAAATATTTCTAATATAACGCCAACTTTATGCCAACACACGTTCTTTAAAGAAGTGTCCAATATAACCTTCAACATATAAATGCATTCTGCGAATCGAAGAACCTTCCTAATGACTTTTGGAGACAACTGACAATGGCCTTTAATAAGAGCATATAAACATCACCGAGTAAATCAATTGAGCATAGATAATTATCTTATCCTCAAACAACACAAATAGTTCTCAAAGCACCCTAAAACTCAAACACTGTCATCAGGCAAAACCATATTGCCAAACCGTCTGTTCAAAACATCTACTAATTTGTTTTCTGAATACAAATCTAATCACATCTCCATTTTCTCTTGCAATTGCTCATTCATGATTTTTAATTAGCATCATTGATCCCTTTCACATTCAAGGATTAAACTCTCAGACCTATTAACCGTTGCAGTCTAGAACCTAAAAGTTTCAACTCTCCCTTTTCATAATTGACTTCAGAAGATAACATTTTCCCGCTCGCATACCGTCTTCCCTTTTCCGATGGTTCCATTGTCTGTTTCTTTCACATCATGCCTTGGCTATGCATAATCTCAATATCTTCAAACAGTTGCATAATCTGATCATTGTACCCGTTATAAAAGAGTTGGTCTCCAGAAATTTTAACTATTTCTAACTAGGAATATCTTCATACTGAATTGGTAACCGTCTCAAAGCATCAGATAATTCTCCTCATTCTCTACCAATTCAAGCGTCATTTAAGTTGAAGGAGAGTTTTCTCTGGATATACGGGACA
The DNA here is from genome assembly GCA_028571085.2 of Nepenthes alata. NCBI lineage: Eukaryota > Viridiplantae > Streptophyta > Magnoliopsida > Caryophyllales > Nepenthaceae > Nepenthes > Nepenthes alata. The sequence continues at coordinate 332 of JAOVVI020014997.1, read as the reverse complement.
ATCACCCAACAAGCCTCCAAAGAGAACTTCACGTAAGTGGCACCGAACACCGTTTTTGTAGCTGTATATCATCTTCTATGACCCTCAACAAGATTAAATTTCTACACAACTAACTACGCTCTTATCAAATTTTTAAATAAGGTAGTCCATAATGTGTTGAGGTCTACAATGATGAAGTCCCATCAGATGGCCCTGGTTTGTCATATTACACGAAAAGCTCCAAGTAAGACTCAAGTCCAAAATAAACTTCATTTGTGTTACGGGCATTGTTGCTGATGATCCAGCCACTGCTGTCCCGAGACGCAGCGTCCGTTCAGTCCGGCCACCAACAC
>JAOVVI020014994.1:0-11330 GCA_028571085.2 Nepenthes alata | reverse complement strand
TATTAATGGGATAAATATAAATTGAAGCAAATCACATCAAGTTAAACATGTCATAAAACTTCCATTTTCAATGGGATAAATATTAAGGGGCCATTACTACTATTAATGAAGCACAATTTGGGGGGCCCATTATTCATGTATTTGAGCATGAGACATTAATGCATTTTAAATAATAATAATAATGCTGATGGTACACCAGTAATGGGCTGGCCCAAAGAGAAGTCAACGGAAGCCCAAAAAGAACGGTCAACGTTCTCGCGGCCCACTAAAGAAGGCGGGCCCAGAACTGTAAAGCCCAAACGGTCAACGTTGGCATTGACCGTTTTGGCGGGCGGCTTACTCGCAGGCGGTCAACCCGACGTTGACCGTCGTGCAAAGCCAAGGTGGGACTTTAGAGGCTTTCCTATAGTAATGTGCCCATTTCACTATGGCCCATAGCCCATTAGTGGATCGCTGGCGGAGCTTCCTTCGTTTCCCACGAAGACGGACAACACTCCGACGGTCAACTCAAACGTTGACCATCTTCTCCTTGCGCATTAGGCCCAAATAGCGCATTTCTATTATTATTAAGATTTTGCGGCTAATCACAACAAATTTCACACGACAAATAAATATTATATTTTAAAAATAATGTATGATACCACTATGATGTCAGATAAAAGATGGGAGACGACGACAAAGGACAAAATACATTGATTAAGGGCTGTTGTAAGTTGGTTGATACTTATAGTGCGGATGAGCCTGATAATTAATATTTTTACTTGTCTGATGATAAATAATTTTAATGGCTATTTATAATTAGTCACATATTTTTTTAATTATGATTATGTAGTAAAAATATAATAAAAAATAAAATAAGAATAAATAATTATTTTTTGTATTTCAATTTTCTTAATCGAACAAATTGTATGAGTAAAAAAAGCAATAATGGTAAAAATTTGGATATGGTAAGCCTACGATTAATATTTTTATTCTGAAAAACAGGCATATGGTTAATAGAATTTTTTTTTTTTATTTTGGCTGGTAGAAACTTTTAAAAAATTTCTCAAAATCTAGATTGAAGTATTTTTTTTTCTATTTTTCTAAGATTAAAAATAGTTTTTAAAATAGTTTTCCAAAAAACTTTAAATAATTTCGTTTAAAAATGTTCAAAATAAAAAGAACCCTTTATTTCTATAAACAATGCTATTTACACATTTACTTATATATTATTTATATCAAAATTATTATTTTTAATATATAGCAATAAAAAAATATTAATAAAAATAATATAAATCTTATGCGTATTTTTAATAATTTTAATAAATATATAATTAAATATATAAATAATATTTATCCATTTATACTATCCGGAGTGGCTCAGCAGAGGCTACCGGAGTCTTGCGGTTTCGGGAAAAAAAAGAAAATAAAAAAGAGAGAAATAAGAAACAGCAACTCAGGATGAGCAGTTTCGGATGAGCGACAGGGGAAAAAAGAGGCGAGAGCGAGACGATAACAATCGGAATAGATTTTAATGCACGGAAAAAGGCAAGTAATTATACCGAAATAACTGTAAGAATGGTGGTATTATCAAACTGCTCGATTCAATCGCAACCGCCACCTATATTATTTTCATCGGAGAGGAACTTACGGTTAACGGCGTCAATGTCTTCAACCACTGGTCGCAAGAGAAGGAATTTGATGAAAATGGAAAAAAAACCAACATTTCTCTCTCCATTTTCTGATTCTACAAGCAACCAAAATAGTTGCGAGAGCAGCAGTGGCAGAGCCAAGTATTCTTCTGCTGATTCTTCGTCCATCTCGGCACCGCCAGCAGCAAATGAGGTTTGTCCGAGAGTTCTTTTTATATCTCTATAAACCGTAAAACTATTGGTTGATATATCAGTATTATCAAGGATGGGAAATTCTGTTATGTCTTTTTGCAATTTTTTTTTTACTGAACTATCGCAATTTTTTGATTTATATATTTTCTAAATGTTTGAATGTTTCAGAGTAACTAAATTTGTTTAAGATTGTGCAATTAGGAGGAGGATAAGGAGAATGGAGGTGGACCGAGAAAGGTGCCAGACATTAGAACTCTGTTGAGGAGGTTTTGGAGAGTAGCGGCGCCGTATTGGTCATCGGAGGATAAGATACAATCGAGATTGCGGTTGGCTGCTGTTTTTGCTTTGACTTTGGGAACTACCGGAATAAGCGTGGGTTTCAGTTTCCTTGGTCGCGATTTCTACAATGCTCTTGCTAGTGAGTTCTATGCCGAAATTCTTGCTTCTGTGTATTGAGTTTTTGTTTATTAATGTTCAAGGAAATTTCAGAAACTAATTTCCAATGTTAAGGCAGTTCACTGGACTATCTCTATCAAAATGTTGCAGTGTTGGTCTGTGCTCTTTCGGGAACAAAATATGAACGTAAACATAATTGAACTATCAGTGCTGTAAGGACTCTCCGAGGACTAAGTTGATGCAATGTAGCTCACATAAATTCAGACAAACCTGTTCTGTCACCCATCAAAAGAGGAATTAGAAGAGGAGAGCAAAAAGAGTGCAAAGCAACATCGCTCTCCATTGGAGGAGACCAATCAGCTCGAAAGAAGTAGGAAGAAAGTAAAGATGACATAATCTAGTGATGTAATTGTTGGGGACTTGCCGAAAAAAGAAGATGAGTCTTTGGGGAGCATGATCCTGGAGATTCCCAAGGGATTATTATGGTGGTCTAAGCGGAATAGCTCACACCATTCTAGTTCGTAAGAAATCATGAACCACAACAAAAGGCTCTCCATACCCATGAACCGATTTGGAGCTTCTTTTCCACAAAGTTCCTGCTACTTCTTCATGGCTATAATGCCAAATATTTTGTTCCCCAGCTTTCATTCCCCTGCACTATTCTTTCTAATAGTCATGCTCTTTTGTATAGTCACGTTTAATCAAACATTTATTCTTTTATACTGGCACTATCCTACATGTAGGTGATGGATGCACACTGCGAGGAGGAAGAGCACATTATCTTGGGTAAGCTAAGAGGTAAAAGAGAAAGCAAGGGAAAGAAGTTGGCCAAGCTAAGTGGCTATAGGAAATTGTGCAAAACCCTAGCAGACGCAACTCTTTATTTGTGATAGTTAGGCATTTGGTTTGGGGTCAGGGCCCTGATTTTTTTCTCTCTTGGTTTGACCTTGGGCCTTTTGTTGGGGAGGTACAGAGAGTTTCTTTTTTGGCAAGAAGAGGTTGAGAGGTTTTGAAGTCAAGGAAGAAAACAACGTGTTTTGGGTTAAGGCAAATTTATAATCTATAGCCTTTGAGTTTTGCGAATATCTTGCTAATGATATTCAATAATAGCACATTTATTATGAAATGTGTGATGTATTTGATGAATCTTTGTATCCAAGCAAATCATATACCAAAATAGTGAACTGTGGAGGTATATCCCTGCATACTCATCTCAGGCTAGGTGGTGTAGTCCATCTCCCTCGCATCCTGTTTCCCAAGCGTGTGGCTTATCTGGTCACTATGTTGTGAAGTATGAGGCCGAATTGGTTTCAAAATGATATTCAGGACAATTTGAAGTGGACTACAATAAACATTTGCTCTTGTATCCAACCAAGATATTGCAATGCAATGGTAGCTCAGAAGTGAAGGTCTACCTTCTAGATATCAAATAGGCTTTCCTCAGTGTGTAGCTGGAAGAGAAAAGAAACTTATGTTGCACAGGCATTGAGCTTTACTGCCAGGGTACAGGACATAGTAGTCCTAAAACTCATCATAGCTCTATATGGCCTTAAACAAGCTCAAAGAGCTTGGTAGAATATAATTGATTCATATTTCAGGGTGCATGGCTTTGGGAGAAGTCTTATTGCTATATGTAAGAGTCCCAATGAAACTCTATCCTTAATCTTTTTCTGGATGTTGATGATGGATCATCACTGTCAATGATGCAACTGATATTGTAATGTTCAAACAAGCTATTTAACAATTTGAGATGGTAGATCTCAATATGATGGATCACCTTTTTGGCTTGGAGATTGATCAAAAGGAAGATGTTTGTACCGGAAAAAGTATGCTAGCATCCTTCTCTAAAAATTCAAAATGGAGAATTAAAGCCAGGACCACTTCCCCAGTTCCAAATGATGAGTTGACTAAGGCATGATTCAGCAAAGCTGAAGAAATATTGTACGTAAATATGATTACTTTTCTGCCACCAGCATGCTATGAATGAAAGTTGTCTAGACCTTATGTTTGCTGCAAGCATGCTATTAAGGTACATATAAAAGTCTTACAACTTGTCCACAATAGCCAGATATGTCAAAAACACTACAAATGTAGGCTTTTGGTATGTTACATTGAAGAACTCAAAAAACAATGGCTTTTTAGAAGCGATTGGATGGGCTCCCTAGATGATAAAGAGAACAATCTGTGTAAGTTTTGTTTTGGCAGTGGTGTTTTCTCATGGCTTACTCAAAAGCAGGAGACAGTGACCCAGTACCCCACAGTACCGGAGTTTATATCAAGGCTTGTGTGGCTGTTAATCAAGCTGTTATGCTTAGGTGAATTCTTATTGACATGGATAAATTACACCTTTAGGTCACATATTTTTTGCGCCAGCAAGTTCGCAAAAATCATTGATAATAATCTAGTCCAACACAAGAGGATGTGGCACATTAAGATCCATTTTCATTTTCTTTCAAGAAGCTAAAGTGATGGATAAGTTATTCTACTCAGTGCAGTAGTGGGGAATGGCTAGCAGAGATTTTCAAGAAGGCACTTTCCAAAGGTGAAGCACAGATCTAATGGGGAAGCTCAAAGAGCAAAGGAATAGCTTCAAAGAGGAGTGTTAACAGATAAAGCCTTTTCCATTTAGTTTATTAAATAAATAAATTATTTTTTGTGTAAAAATCCAAAAAAAGAATGTTATCGACGCTATAGAGATGTCCATTAAGTGTTATATTGGGTTAGTAATCTGCTTTTTTTTTTTTTTTTTTAAGTTGTAGTATTGTTAGAGTAGTGATTTGCTACCCCAGCATTTTGGAGGTGAAGCATTTGCTTGGCCGTAAAAGGGCACAAGACCTGGCAATAATAAAAGAAAATTACAAGAGAAAAATTGCAGTTCATTGTTATTTGTTATGCTTTCTCCACTTTGTCTTCTTCATCATTTTACTATTCTTTTACTTTCATTATTTCATTCTTTATTTTTAAATAAAATTTCTGGCATTAGTTTCTTATATAATAATGGTTATAAGGACTGAAGAAACAAGAAGAAATTGCAAATAGATTGACGTGTCATATTCTTTTTTACTTTTGTTGTGTTTTTTGGCTTGTTTCATGATATCTACCGACATTCTAATGATTGTGGTCATATATATACTTCACTGACATGTATTGTGAAATGTGTTCCCTTGACAAAGACAAGGACCAGGAACAATTCACTAAGCAGCTATTGTATTATCTTGTTGGATTTGCCGGAGGAATCCCGGTGAGCTCATTGCTCCGTTATTTTTAGGTATTTTCCTGCTTGTCTTTTTTTTTCCTTGTATACCAGGTGGTGATTTTTGCTGAGTTTCGACACATATTGGCTATTACAGTAATTGCGCCTTGACTTTTTTCTTAAATTCAGACTGAAGTATGAGCCACTTCTTATAAGGCTAGTGAGGACATACAAAGAAGAAATGGTAACACTTAGCTTGAATAACTATTACAACTACTCTAATATTTTAAAGTAAAATGATTTTGGCTTGTGATTAATCCATATATACCAAGATAAAATAAATAAGCTCTCAAAACAAGTTCATGTTCGAGCATCATTGCTCATCTCCTTATCAATCTAGACTAAGCTATTTTCTACGGCACTTTCTTTGTTATTTTTATGAGAATGAGACATGCGACTATGAGATTATGAGCTAGATTCAAGCACTTAACTTATGTGCAATGTAGGATAAGGTTGGTCACATTTAAATAAACCAAGCTCGATCCATTGGGAGCCTCATGCATTGGTGGTCCTATTTTTATTCTACTAATTATATGATTCTAGTTGTACGTATAACAAAACCTTGAAGTCCTATTAAGTGGGATAAGCTATATGAATTCTTTCTATTCTGCTTGGTGATGTGCAACATCCTATGAGAGTAGGAGCAAATTCATATCGAAGGGGAAAAAAAGAAAAAATGGATGACTCAATGCATGAAACATCTACATTGTGGAGTCAAAATAAAAGGAAGCACTAAGAAAAGAAAGTCTTAGATGGTTCATTTTATATTCTGATGGATTTGCATGTGTTGGTCCATTTATTACTCAGTATATTCTCATAAGCATGGATTTTGAAATGCTATTGTTGATTTGAGGCTTGTTATTCCATTTTTCATTTATGTGATCAAACTAATGAAAGATTTCCAGTTTACATACGTAAAATAAGAAGAGAAGAGAAAACCCCTTACAAGGATTTGTTCTATTCACATGTATACGTACTATGGATGAAATATTGTTATTGGTATTGATATCGGATATAAATAATACGTATTAGTAGTGGTATATTGGGAGAAAAAGTTTTTTGAAAATTGTAAGTTAATGGGGCCATATCAGCTGAATTTTTTAAATATTGTCCTGTATTACGTGGTGTATCACTGATATGGAAATATATCACAACCATATTGTGGGATCGAAGGGCCTAATACTAATACATGTTGGTTGATATTTAAAAATATTTACCAATATTTACATTAGTGATACATAAGGTTATTTTCATAGATAAAAAAATCCTAGGTTTCTCATACAATGAATATACCATAGTATATCCTAAACTATATTTTAATATCTAACAATATATTCTAACACCCCTTTAAGTTGGAGTATAAATGTTGATAATATTGAATTTGTTACCAATCTACATAACTTAAACTCTAGTTAAGGATTTATTAAAAATGTCTACATGCTAATCTCCAGTTTTCATATGATGGATGTGAATTCAGCTTTGTTGGAGCTTCTTATGAACAAATCGACTATTTACCTCAATATGCTTTGATGTAATATGCATAGCTATTTGGTTATTTCACCGTATCTGAGAAGGCTCGAAAAACACTCAGATTGTTTTCTCAACAACACCATCAAAGACATAATTGACATCATCTTCACATGCTTCTCTGAAAAGCACACCCACTGGTCCAAAACTTGGTCTAAGGGTGCTTATCTGAAAGGTGGTAACAATGTAAGGTGAGCTAATAAAGAGGTGTAAATGTACAAAAAGGGAATAATAAACCAAAAGTCAACAATAAATCTCACCGACTAAGGTCGAATACATGAAGCTTGACTTAACTTAGAATATATATTTTCAAAGGTTCTTGCAAAATGATGAACGTGCAAGAAGGCTTCTTTAGCACTTTCAGAATTTGTAGACAACTTTCATGAGCATGAACAAATAACTTCAAAATCTAAGAAATTTAAGGAACAAAGGACATGCATGTAGACTAGACATCAAAAGAAAGATGGATGACCACTTGCATGAAGCATAAGCAGATAAAATCTTAGATTTAGGACAATCATGAAGAGAAATTTAGAAATTTTAGAAAAAGATGAACTTAAGTTTGGAATTCACTTGTTGTGACTTGATTCAGAAGAAATTTTTTTAAGTTTAGCTCCAAAATCCCTTCTTCTTCTCTCTCTTCTCTCTCTCTCTCTCCCCTTTCTGAAATTCGTGAGAAGTGGGCTAGAAATACCTAGGAACCTCTTATATACAAACTAACGCATGTGCATGAGCTATGCACCCATTAGGCCTGATGACTAAAAATGGATAGTGCATGTGTGCTTCTCAAGCGCGACCTTAGGCGCTCATTATAAGTAATTGGCACATTTGCGCCCTTCATGTGCTCATGAGCTGCCAAGTTACTTGGTAGGCATGCATGAGCTCCAATCATGTGCACCTCTGGAGTGACTAACACTGCTATTGACGCTTATGTGTAGCTTATGCACTTATTGGGTGTCAAACATAATGATCCAGCACCTAGGGCCTCACCCGAACCCATAATAATTTTTAATAATTTCCTCAATTACTTTAGTTCAAACATCAATACATGAAATTAGTATTTAGAAATTACATAACATATGTCAACACATGATATTTTGATTCTGCATTTGATTTGGCTATCACATTCTATTTCTTGCTATTTCATGATATATAGTTGCCGCCAACAAACACACAATTGCTGGTGATAGATTTTTGATTATATGATGACCTAACCTAATCAATATCAGAAAACCTTTCGACCAAAGTATGACTATGATCATTATAATGCAAGCCTCATCTTGGTGTAACTTTGAGATATCTCATAAAATGCGTTTTGATCTCCCTATGAAGAACATGAAAAGAAGATGTAAATTGGCTCACAATACTAGCCAAGAAGACAATATTTGGATGAGTCACAAGAAGATAAATAAGATTCTAGCTAGTTATTGGTACTTTTTCGGTTTAGCAAAGGCTTTTCTATGATATGGTGATAATAAATCTCCAAATCTGTGTGAGCATCATAGGGTTTTGAATACAATATATTTATTACTCAAAATAAATCCACAATGTTCTTCCTTTATGAAAGAAAGATGCAAAGGCGGCATCTACAACCTCAATACCAAGAAATAAGGTGAACTTGTAAAATATTTGTTTTGAAATTGGCTTTGATAAAACAATTTCAGATCTGTGATGTTAGTACTTTCACTACAAGTAAATATAATGTCATTTACATACATAACAAGAAGAATACACCCAATTATAGAAGGATGATAGAATACAGAGTGATTACTATCACAATGAGAGAGCTTAAGCTCAAACATAGCTTCATTGATCTTACCAACCATGATTGTGGGGTTCTTTTTAAATCATACAAAGATTTCTTTATCTTATTGAGCAACAAGCCTTCGAGGTTGCTCCAAATAGATCTCCTTATGAATATCATAATGTAAGAAGGTATTCTTAACATCTAATTGATGTAAAGCTAGTAATAAGTAGATGCCAATAAAATGAGAAGCCTTAATAGAAGTTAATTTGGTTATAGAGAGAAGGTATTAGTGTAGTCCATTCTGTATATTCGACCATTAGCCACTAAACAAGTTTTCAATTGAGCTATGGAACGATTCGGATAAACTTTCATTGTGTAAACCCATTTACATCCTATAAGTTTCTTCCCAGAAGGTAAAGAGATTAAATTACATGCCTGATTATGCTTGAGTGTAGCCATCTCTTTCTTTATAATTGCCAGCCAATTTGGATGAGAAATAGCTATAAATGTAGATTAATGCACATTAATAGAGTCCAAGAAGGGCACAAAACCTCGTTAAGAAGGTAAAATACCATTATATGACAACTTAGCATATAAAGGATATACATAGGTGTGATGATCCTTCCCCAATGCAATTTGAAGTTCTGAATCAGTTATTTGATTAGCAACAATGGTATCTATAGACGGAAAAACCAGTTCGAGACGCACTCTTGAGGAGGAACCAAACACCCGATGAGAACCATGAAAATACATCTGAGTGATAGGAGGATATGGATGCATGTGTGACAAAGGTTTGACATACAACCTTATGTACAATATCATATATGATGACATCATCCTTTGAATGGATACTTGACGATCTATTCATTGAAGACACTTGGATAAAGCATGTAGACTCATGAAATGTGATATCATTGGACACAAAAAAATATCCTAACTTCTGAGAGAAATATAGATGCTCCTTTTGAGTACGAGTATATCTAAGGAAAATATATTGTAGAAACTTATGATCAAGCTTAATCACTTGATGCTGAATATCATGGATATGACATACACAACAAAAAATCTTCATGGGATGAAAATGTTTGGATTTTCTAGAGAATAACACATGATAAGAAATTCCCCCCTAAAGAACAGGTGATGATATCTGATTAAGAAGATAAGAATTGGTCTACACCACATCATTCTAAAAAATTGTTGGTACTTCCATTTGGAATAAAAGAGCTCTAGCAACATTCATTAAGTGCCTATTCTTCGTTTTTATCACTTAGTTCTATTGAGGTGTATTGGGACAAGATAGTTGATGTGGAATCTCATGTTAGGATAGGATTGACAAAAAAAAAGCAGAAAATATTCATGGCCATTATTACTCCGTAAAATAAATAACGAAATAGAAAAATTAGGTATTAATTTTAGCAATGAACACAGGTAATGGTGTATAGCTCAGAATGATTCTTTATTAAATATGACTAGGTAACTTGTGAATAGTTGCTAACAAAAGTAACAAAGCAACGATGTATCATCTTGGAAGAAACCAAAAAAGATCCCTAAATATCTTAGCAAACTAACTTAAAAGGGACAGAGGTGCGTGAATTTATTCTAAGATAATATGCCTTTACAATGGCATTTTCAAACTGATATCAATTGCAAAAGAAATCAGCACTAGAAGTCAAAGTTGGACATAACTTTTTAACTATAAAGGGAGGAATGACCAAATGTATAGTCAATGTCAAGGTGTATAGAAGTGACACTAAAATAGACAATAGGATTGAATTATATATATCAAACAAGTAGAGACCTCCCGAGTTGTTACAACATCTACCAATAATCCTCATTGTGGTAAGATCTTGAAACTCATGATTTGTTGAGAAGAATACTGTATAATAATTATATTTTTATATAAACTTATTGATAACAGATTAAACTTAAAATTTAGCAAGTAAATAATCGATGAGAGACACAGTTTGTGATAGAAAAGTAAAACCAACACTCTCAGCCTTTGCTGAGGAGCTAGTAGCTAAAGAAACGTCAAAAATAATGGAGCATAGTTGATCATTAAATAAGATATCCGTGAACTCAGTTGTGTGATTAAAGGCAGCAGAGTTAATAACCTTTGTTTGAGAAGACATCAAGAGAAAGCGACACGATTTTTGGATTGAACCTGACAACATTTCAATTAGTGGTTATAGCAGGCTTCCTATGTAAGTTTCAACGATTAATTGTGTGTATAATCAATCGTCTATTGTTGCCTCTTCCATAAAAAAATCACCATGTATTAATATTTGTTATTTATGCTATTTGAGTTTTGTGTATTTAATAAATGATAGTCTTTTTATTTTTTGCAATTCCTAAATATTGTTTTATGTAAAACTATCTTTTGTTCTAAAAAATATTTTCATAATTATATCCTCCTCAACTAAGACGGCTATAGGGCTATCCATTTACATCTCAATCTTTCATTTATAGTTTCATATTTAAAATTGAGCCAACATTTTTTAGTGAAATGATGCTACTATTTTGCAAAATCACAAGTGTACAGAATCATGACAAGTAATAAAAATCATATTTATTATATTTCAAGGAT
>JAOVVI020014993.1:0-11330 GCA_028571085.2 Nepenthes alata | reverse complement strand
GCGAGTGTCGCACACCGCACCTCCAATTTCGCACCCAGCACTGCGAGTGACTCTCCTAGCACCTCCAGTGTCACGGCCAGCATCGTGAGTATCGCTCCTAGCACCTCTAGTGTCATGTCCGGCACCGCAAGGGTCACTCCAAGCAACTCCAGTGTCGCGCCCAACACAACGATTGTCGCTCCCAGCACCTCCAGTGTCGCGCCCACCACCCTAAGTGTCGCTCCTAGCACCTCCAGTGACGCGCCCAGCACCCTGATTGTCGGTCCCAGCACGACCAATGTCATGCCCAGCACCCCAAATGTGGCTCGCAGCACCCCAAGTGTCCCGCCCAGCTACACCAGTGTTGCACCCAGCACCTCCAGTGTTGCTCCCAGCACCGCGAGTGTTGCTCCTAGCACCTCCAATGTCGCAGCCAGTACCGCGAGTGTCGCTCCCATCACCTCCAGTGTCGCGCCCAGCACTGCAAGTGTCGCTCCCAGTACCTCCAGTATCGTGCCTAGCACTGCGAGGTTCGCTCCCAGTAACTCCAGTGTCGCGCCCAGCACCGCGAATCTCACTCCCAGCGCCTCAGGTGTCGCTCCCAGCACCTCCTGTGTCGTGCCCAGCACTGTGAGTCTCACCCCCAGCAATGCTAGTGTCGCTCCAAGCACCTCTAGTGTCGTGCCCAGCACTGTGAGTCTCACTCCCAGCTTCTCCAGTGTCACGCCCAGCACCGCCAGTGTCACTCCCAGCACCTCCAGTGTTACTTCGGGCACCGCGAGTGTCGCTCCCAGCACCTCCAGTGCCACGGCCAGCACATCGAGTGTCGCTCCCAGCACCTCCAGTGTAGCGCCAGCACCGCGATTGCCACACCCAGAACCTCTAGTGTCGCGCAATGTCGCTACTAGCACCTCCAATGTCGTACCCAGCACCGCTAGTGTCTCTCTCGTCTCCTCCAATGTCGCGCCCAGAACAGCGAGTCTCTCTCCCAGCTCCACCAGTGTCGCGGCCAGCACCGCAAGTGTCGCTGCCAGCACATCCAGTGTCGCACCAGCACCGCGAGTGTCGCTTCCAGCACCTTTAGTGTTGTGTCCAGCGCCGCGAGTGTCACTACCAGCACCTCCATCGTCGCACCCAACACCGACCGTGTCGCTCCCAGTAACTCCAGTGTCGCGCCCGGCACCGCTAGTGTCGCTCCCAGCACCTCTAGTGTCGCTCTCTGCACCTCCAGTGTCGTGCCTAGAACTACGAGTGTTGCTCCCAGCATCTCCAGTGTCGTGCCCAGCATGGTGAGTCTCGCCCCTACCAGCTACAGTGTCACGCCTAGCACCCCGATTGTCGCTTCCTGGACCACCAGTGTCGCGCCCAGCAACGCCAGTGTCATTCAAAGCACCTCCAATATCGCGCCTAGCACCGCGAGCCTCACTCCCAGCACCTCTAGTGTCGCGCCCAACACCGCCAGGGTCGCTCCCAGCACCTCCAGTGTCGCTCCCGACAATGAGAGTGTTGCTCCCAGCACCTCCAGTGTCGCGGCCAGCACCCCGAGTGTCACTGCCAGCACTTCTAGTGTCGCGCCAGCACCGCAAGTGTCGCTCCCCGCACCTCCGATTTCGCACCCAACACTACGAGCATCTCTCCCAGCACCTCCAGTGTCACGCCCAGAACCGCAAGTATCGCTCCCAGTAACTCTAGTGTCACACCCGGCACCGCCATGGTTGCTCCCAGCAACTCCAATGTCGTACCCAGCACCGCGAGTGTCGCTCCCAGCACCTCCAGCGACGCGCCCAACACCCTGAGTGTCACTCCCAGCACCTCCAATGAAGCGCCCAGCACCCCGATTGCTGCTCCCAAGACGTCCAATTTCACGCCCAGCACCCCAAGTGTGGCTCCCTGCACCTCAAGTGTCCCGCCCAGCAACGCCAGTGTTGCACGTAGCACCTCCAATGTTGCACCCAGCACCGCGTGTGTCGCTCCAAGCACATCCGGTGTTGCAGCCAGCACAGCAAGTGTCACCCCCAGGACCTCCAGTGTCGCACCCAGCACTGCCAATATCGCCCCCAGCACCTCTAGTGTCGTGCCTAGCACTGCGAGGGTCGCTCCCAGCAACTCCAGTGTCGCGCCCAGCACCGTGAGTCTCGCTCCAAGCGCCTCAGTTGTCACACCCAGCACCCATAGTGTCGCTTCCATGACCTCCAGTGTCGCACCGAGCAATGCTAGTGTCGCTCCCAGCACCTCATGTGTCGCTCCCATCACGTCCACTGTCGCGCCAGCAACGCGAGTGACGCTTCTAACACCTCTTGTGTCGCGCCCTGCACCGCGAGTGTCTCTCCCATCACCTCGAGTGTCGCACCCAGCACAGATAGTGTCGTTCCTAGCACCTCCAGTGTCGCTCCCGACACCGCTAGTGTCGCTCCCAGAATCTCCAGTGTCACACCCAGCATAGCGAGTATCGCTCCCAGCACCTCCAGTGTCGCTCCCAGTAACCCGAGTGTCGCTCCCAGCACCTCCAGAGATGCGCTTAGCACCCCGAGTGTCACTGCCAGCACGGCCAGTGTCACACCCAGCACCCCAAGTGTGGCTCCCAACATCTCAAGTGTCGCGCCAGGCAACGCCAGTGTTGCACCCAGCACCTCCAATGTTGCGCCCAACACCGCGAGTGTCGCTCCCAACACCTCCAGTGTCGCGCCCAGCACCGTGAGTGTCACTTCCAACACCACTAGTGTCGCGCCCAGCACTGCAAGTTTTGCTCCCAGCACCTCCTGTGTCGCATCCAGCACTGCAAGTGTCGCTCCTAGCACCTCTGGTGTCGTGCATAGCATTACGAGGGTCGCTCCTAGCAACTCCATTGTCGTGCCCAGTACCGCGAATCTCGCTCCCAGCACCTCCACTGTCATGACCAGCACCCCTAATGTTGCTTCCAGGACCTCCAGTGTCGCGCCAAGCAACGCCAGTGTCATTCCCAGCACCTCCAGTGTCGTGCCCAGCACCACGAGTCTCAGTCCCAGTGCCTCCAGTGTCACACCCAGCACCCACCTGTGTCACTCCCAGCACCGCCAGTGTCGCTCTGGGCACCACGAGTGTCACTCTGGGCACCTCCAGTGTCGCGGTAGCACCCCGAGTGTCTCTCCCAGCACCCCAAGTGTCACTCCCAGCACTTCCAGTGTCGCCCTAGCACAGCGAGTGTCGCAGCCAGAACCACTGGTATCTCACCCAGCACCGCGAGTGTCGCTACCAGCATCTCAAGTGTCATGCCCAACACCGGTAGTGCCGCTCCCAGCTCCTACAATTTCGCACCCAGCACAGTGTGTGTCTCTCCCAGCTCCACCAGTGTCGCGCCCAGCACCGCAAGTGTCACTGCCAGCACATCCAGTGTCGCACCAGCACCGCGAGTGTCGCTTCCAGCACCTTTAGTGTTGTGCCCAGCGCCGCGAGTGTCACTACCAGCACCTCCAGCGTCGCACCCAACACCGACAGTGTCGCTCCCAGCACCTCCAGTGTCGCTCCCGGCACCGCTAGTGTCGCTCCCAGCACCTCTAGTGTCACTCCCAGCACCTCTAGTGTCACTCCCCGCACAGCTAGTGTTGCTCGCACCAACTCGAGTGTCTCGCCCAGTACCCCGAGTGTCGCTCCTAGCACCTCCAGAGACTCGCCAAGCACCCCGAGCGTCACTCGCAGCACGTCCATTGTCACGCCCAACACCCTCAAGTGTCGCTGCAAGCACCTCAAGTGTCGTGCCCAGCAACGCCAGTGTTGCACCCAACACATCCAGTGTTGCGCCCAACACCGCGAGTGTCGCTCCCAGCACCTCCAATGTCGAGCCCAGTACCGCGAGTGTCGCTCCCACCACCTCCAGTGTCGCGCCCAGCACTGCCAGTGTCGCTCGTAGCACATCCAGTGTCGCGCTCAGCACTGCAAGTGTCAATCCCAGGACCTCCAGTGTCATTCCTAGAATTGCGAGTGTCGCTACCAGGACCTCCAGTGTCATGCCCATCACCCCGAGTGTCGCTTCCAGGACCTCCAGTGTCTCTCCCAGCAACGCTAGTGTCGCTCCCAGCACCTCCAGTGTCATGTCCAGCACCGCGAGTCTCAATCGCAGCGCCTCCAGTGTCGCCCCCAGCACCACCAGTGTCACTCCCAAAACCGCCAGTGTCACTCCGGGCACCGCGAGTGTCGCTCCGGGCACCTCCAGTGTCGCGGCCAGCCCCCCGAGTATCTCTCCCAGCACCCCGAGTGTCACTCGCAGCACCTCCAGTGTTGCGCCAGCTGCGCGAGTGTGGCTCCCAGCACCTATAGTATCGCACCCAGCACTGCCAGTGTCGCTCCCAGCACGTCCAGTGTCTAGCCCAACACCCCAAGTGTGACTTCCAACACCTCAAGTGTCGCGCCCAGCAACGGTAGTGTTGCACCCAGCTCCTCAAGTGTCACCCCCAGCACCCCATGTGTCGCGCCTAGCAATGCCATTGTTGCACCCAGCATGTCCAGTGTTACGCCCAGTATCGTGAGTGTCGCTCCTAGCACCTGTAGTGTCACGGCTAGCATCGCGAGTGTCGCTCCCAGCACCTCTAGTGTTGCACCCAGCACTGCAAGTGTCACTCCCAGCACCTCCAGTATCGTGCCTTGCACTGCGAGGGTCGCTCCCAGTAACTCCAGTGTCGCACCCAACGCCACGAGTCTCGCACCCATCACCTCCAGTGTCATGCCCAGCACCCCTAGTGTCGCTTCCAGGACCACTAGTGTCGCGCCCAGCAATGCCAGTGTCACTCGCAGCACCTCCAGTGTCGTGCCCACCACGGCGAGTCTCACTCCCACTACCTCCAGTGTCGCGCCCAGCACCGCCAGTGTCACTCCCAGCATCGCCAATGTCACTCCAGGCACCGCGAGTGTCGCTCCGGCCACCTCCAGTGTCGCGGCCAGCACCCCGAGTGTCGCTCCCAGCACCCCTAGTGTTGCTCCTAGCACCTCCAATGTCGCACCAACACCGCGAGTGTGGCTCCCATCACCTCAAGTATCGCACCCAGCACTGCTAGTGTCGCTATGAGCACATCCAGTGTCATGCCCAGCATCCCAAGTGTGGCTCCTAGACCTCAAGTGTCGCGACCAGCAACGCCAATGTTGCACCCAGCACATCCAGTGTTGCACCCAGCACCGCGAGTGTCGCTCCCAGCACCTCAAGTGTCACCCCCATCGCTGCCAGTGTCGCTCCCAGCAACTCCAGTGTAGTGCCTAGCACTGCGAGTGTCACTCCCAGTAACTCCAGTGTTGCGACCAGAACTACGAATCTCGCTGCCAGCACCTCCAGTGTCACGCCCAGCACCCGGAGTGTCGCTTGCAGGACCTCTAGTGTTGCGCCCAGCAACGCCAGTGTTGCCCCAGCACCTCCAGTGTTGCGCCCAGCAACGCCAGTGTCACTCCCAGCACTGCCAGTGTCGCACCCAGCACTACCAGTGTTGCTCCCAGCACCTCCAGTGTCGTGCCTGGTACTGCGAGTGTCGCTCCCAGCAACTCCAGTGTCGTGCCCAGCACCAGATGTCTCGCTCGCAGCACCTCCAGTGTCGCGCCCATAACCCCGAGGGTCGCTTCTTGGACCTCCAGGGTTGCGCCCAGCAACGCCAGTGTCGCTCCCAGCACCTCCAGTGTCGCGCCCAGCACCGCGAGTCTCAGTCCCAGCACCTCCTGCGTCATGCCCAGCACCTCCAGTATCGCGCCCGGCACCGCCAGTGTCTCTCCCAGCACCTCCAATGTCACTCCCGGCATCGAGAGTGTTGCTCCCAGCAGCTCGGGTGTCCCAGCCAGCACCCCGAGTGTCGCTCCCAGCACTTCCAGTGTCGCCCCAGCACCACGAGTGTCGCACACCGCATCTCTAATTTTGCGCCCAGCACTACAAGTGTCTCTCCTAGCACCTCCAGTGTCACGCCCTGCACCGCGAGTATCACTCCCAGCACCTCTAGTGTCACGCCCGGCACTGCCAGGGTCGCTCCCAGCAACTCCAGTGTCACCCAGCACCGCGAGTGTCACACACCGCACCTCCAACTTCGCGCCCAGCACTGCGAGTGTCTCTCCTAGCACCTCCAGTGTCAAACCCAGCACCACGAGTATCGCTCCCAACACCTCTAGTGTTACGCCCGGCACCGCCAGGGTTGCTCCGCACCTCTAGTGACGCGCCCAGCACCCCGAGGGTCGGTCCCAGCACGTCCAATGTCACGCCCAACACACCAAATGTGGCTCCAAGCAGCTCATGTGTCCCGCCTAGCAATTCCAGTGTTGCACCTAGCACCTCGAGTGTCGCTCCCAGCAACTCCAGTGTCGTGGCCAGCACCGCGAGTGTCGCTCCCAACACCTCCAGTGTCATGCCCACCTCTGCCAGTGTCGCTCCCAGCACCTCCAGTGTCGTGCCTAGCCCTACGAGGGTCGCTCCCAGCAACTCCAGTGTCGCGCCCAACACTGCAAGTCTCACTCCCAGTGCCTCAGGTGTCACGCCCAGCACCCCTAGTGTCACTTCCAGGACCTCAAGTCTCGGGCCCAGCAACGCTAGTGTCGCTCCCAGTGCCTCCAGTGTTGTGCCCAGCACCGCGAGTCTCACTCCCACCGCCTCCAGTGTCATGCCCAGCACCGCCACTGTCACTCCCAGCAGCTCCAATGTCGCTCCGGTCACTGCGAGTGTCGCTCCAAGCACCTCTAGTGTCGCGGCCAGCACCCCGAGTGTCGGTCCCAGCACCTCAAGTGTCGTGCCAACACCGCGAGTGCCGCACCCTGAACCTCTAGTGTCGTGCCCAGCACCGCTAGTGTTGCTACCAGCACCTCCAATGTCGCACCCAGCACTGCTAGTGTCGCTCCCGGCTCCTCCAATGTCGCACCCAGCACCGCGAGTGTCTCTCCCAGCACTGCCAGTGTCGTGTCCGGCACCCCGAGTGTTGCTCCCATAACCTCCAGTGTCGCGCCAGCACCGCGAGTGTCGCTTCCAGCACCTCTAGTGTTGCGTCCAGCACCGCGAGTGTCACTACCAGCACCTCAAGTGTCACACCCAACACCGACAGTGTCGCTCGCAGCACCTCCAGTGTAACTCCCGGCACCGCTAGTGTCGCTCCCAGTGACTCCAATGTCACGACCAGTACCCTGAGTGTCGCTCCCAGCACCTCCAGAGACGCGCCCAGCACCCCGAGTGTCACTCCCAGCACGTCCAGTGCCACACCCAGTACCCCAAGTGTGGCTCCCAGCACCTCAAGTGTCGCGCCCAGCAACGCCAGTGCTGCACCCAGCACCTCCAATGTTGCGCCCAGCAGCACGAGTGTCGCTCACAGTACCTCCAGTGTCGCGCCCAGTACCGCGAGCGTCGCTCCCAGCACCTCCAGTGTCGCGCCCAGCACAGCCAGTGTCTCTCCTAGCACATCCAGTGTCTCGCCCGGCACTGCAAGTGTCGCCCCCCTGCACCTCCAGTGTCGTGCCTAGCATAGCAAGGGTCACTCCCAGCAACTGCAGTGTCGTGCCCAACACCGCGAGTCTCGCTCCCAGCACCTCCAGTGTCTTGGCCAGCACCCCTAGTGTCGCTTACTGGACCTCCAGTGTCGCGCCCAGCAACTCAAGTGTCGCGCCCAGCACCTCCAGTGTCATGCCCAGCACTGCGAGTCTCACTCCAAGCACCTCCAGTGTTGCGCCTAGCACCACCATTGTCGCTCCCAGCACCGCCAGTGTAACTCCGGGCACCTCCACTGTCGCGACCAGCACCACGAGTGTCGCTCTCATTACCTCGAGTATCGCTCCCAGCACCTCCACTGTCGTGCCAGCACCGCGAGTGTGGCTCCCAGCACCTCCAGTATCGCACCCAGCATTGCCAGTGTCGCTCCCAGCACGTCCAGGGTCACGCCCAGTACCACAAGTGTGGCTCCCAGCAGCTCTAGTGTCGTGCCCAGCAACGGCAGTATTGCACCCAGCACCTCCAGTGTTGCACCCAGCACCGCGAGTGTCGCTCCCAGCACCTCAAGTATCGCTCCCATCACCTCCAGTGTCGCTTGCAGAACCTCCAGTGTCGCTCCCAGTACCTCCAGTGTTGCACCCAGCACCGCCAGTGTGGCTCCCAGCACCTCCAGTGTAACTCCCGGCACCACAAGTGTCGCTCCCAGCACCTTCAGGGTAACGGCCAGCACCCCGAGTGTCGATCCCAGTGCCTCCAGTGTCACGCCCAGCACTGCCAGTGTCGCTCCCAACACCTCCAGTGTCGCGCCGAGCACTGCCAGTGTCGCTCCCAGCAACTCCAGTGTCGTGCCCAGCACCGTGAGACTCGCACCCAGCACCTCCAGTGTCGCTCCCAGCAACGCCAGTGTCGCCTCCAGCACCTCCAATGTCGCACCCAGCTCCGCGAGTCTCACTCCCAGCACCTCCAGTGTTGCGCCCAGCACCGCCAGGGACGCTCCCAGCACCTCAAGTGTCGCTCCCGATAGTGATAGTGTCGCTCCTAGCATCTCTAGTGACGCGGCCAGCACCCCGAGTGTCACTCCCAGCACTTCCAGTTTCTCACCAGCACCGCGAGTGTCACTCGCCGCACCTCCAATTTTCGGCCCAGCACTGCGAGTGTGTCTCCCATCACCTCCAGTGTCACGTCCAGCACTGCGAGTATCGCTCCCACAACCTCTAGTGTCACGACCGGCACCGCCAGGGTCGCTCCGAGCAACTCTAATGTCACACCCAGCACCGCGAGTGTCTCTCCCAGCACCTCCAGTGTCGCACCTAGCACCCCGAGTGTCACTCCCAGCACCTCCAGTGATGCACCGAGCACCCCGAGTGTCGCTCCTAGCACGTCCAATGTCACGCCCAACACCCCAAGCTTTGCTCCCAGCAGCTCAAGTATCCCGCCCAGCATTGCCAGTGTTGCACCCAGCACCTCAAGTGTTGCACCCAGCACCTCAAGTGTTGCACGCAGCACCGCGAGTGTCGCTCCCAGCACCTCTAGTGTAGCGGCCAGTACCGCGAGTGTCATTCCCAGCACCTCCAGTGTCACACCCAACACTGCCAGTGTCTCTCCCAGCACCTCTAGTGTCGAGCCTAGCACTGCGAGGGTCACTCCCAGTAACTCCAGTGTCGCGCCCAGCACCGCGAGTCTCGCTCCAGCGCCTCAGGTGTCACACCCAGCACCCATAGTGTCACTTCCAGGACCTCCAGTGTCACGACCAGCAACGCTAGTGTCACTCCCAGCACCTTCAGTGTCGTGCCCAGCACCGCGAGTCTCACTCCCAGCGCCTCTAATGTCGTGCCCAGCACCGCCAGTGTCGCTCCCAGCACCTCCAGTGTCTCTCCGGGCACTGCAAGTGTCACTCCCAGCACCTCCAGTGTCACGGCTAGCACCCCGAGTGTCGATCCCAGCACCTCAAGTGTCGCACCAGACCGCGAGTACCACACCCTGAACCTCTAGTGTCGTGCCCAACACAGCGAGTGTCGCTACCAGCACCTCCAATGTCGCGCCCAGGATGGCTAGTGTCACTCCCGGCTCCTCCAATGTTGCGCCCAACACCACGAGTGTCTCTCCAACCACCACTAGTGTTGCGGCTAGCACCCCGAGTGTCGCTACCAGCACCTCCAGTGTCGCGCCAGCACCGCGAGTGTTGCTTCCAACAGCTCTAGTGTCACGCCCAGCACCGCGAGTATCTCTACCCGCACCTCTGGTGTCACGCCAAGCACCGACTGTGTCGCTCCCAGCACCTCCAGTGTCGCTCCCGGCACCGGTAGTGTCACTACCAACAACTCCAGTGTTGTGCCCAGCACCTCAAGTGTCACACCCAGTACCTCGTGTGTCGCTCTTAGCACCTCGAGTGTTGTGTCCAGCACCAATAGTGTCACTCCCAGGACCTCCATTGTCGCGCCCAACACTGCTAGTGTCGCTCCCAGTACCTGCAATGTTGCGCCCAGCACCGCCAGTGTCGCACCCATCACATCCAGTGTCGCGCACAGCACTGCGAGTGTCTCTCCCAGCACCTCCTGTGTCCCGCCCAGCATCGCAAGTGTCGGTCCCAGGACCTCTAGTGTCGAGCCCAACACCACCAATTTTGCGCCCAGCACTGCAAGTGTTGCTCAAAGCACCTCCAGTGTCACGCCCAACACCCCGAGTGTCTCTCCCAGCACCTCCATTGTCGCCCCCAGCACCCCCAGTGTCGCTCCCAGCACCCACAGTGTCGCGCCCAGCTCCCCGAGTGTCGCTCCGAGCACCTCTAGTGTCACACCCATCACCGCTAGTGTCGCTCCCATCACCTTTAGTGTCACACCCAGCACCGCTAGTGTCGCTCCCAGCACCTCCAGTGTCGCGCCCAGCACCCCGAGTGTCGCTCTCATTACCTCCAGTGTCGTGCTAGGCTCCACGAGTGTCGCTCCCAGCACCAACAGTGTCGCGCCCAGCACCTCGAGTGTCACTCCCATCATCTCCAGTGTAGCGCCCACCAACGCCAGTGTCGCACCCAGCACCCCGAGTGTCGCTCCCAGCACCTCCAGTGTCCCGCCTAGCACCCCGAGTGTCCCCCCCAGCAACTCCAGTGTCATGCGCAGCACCTCGAGTGTCACTCCCAGCACCTCTAGTGTCGTGCCCAGCACCGCCAGTGTCACTCCCAGCACCACTGGTGTTGCGCCCAGCACCGCTAGTGTCACTCCAAACACCTGCAATGTCGCGCCCCGCACTGCGAGGGTCGCTCCCAGCACAACCAGTGTCATTCCGAGCACCGCCAGTGTCCCTCCCAGCTCCTCCACGGTGGCTCCCAGCACCACGAGTGTCGCTCCCACCACCACCAGTGTCGCGCACAGCACCGCCTGTGTCGCTACCAGCACCTCCAGTGTCGCGCCGAGCACGTCTAGTGTCGTGCCCAGCACCGCCAGTGTCGCCTCTAGCACCTACAGTGTCGCGCCCAGCAACCCAAGTGTCGCACCCAGCACCTCCAGGGTCCCGGCCAGCAATGCGAGTGTCGCTCCCAGCACCTCCAGTGTCCCACCCAGCACTTCTAGTGTCGCTCCCAGCACCTCAAGTGTCGCGCCCAGTGCCTCCAGTGTGGCTCCCAGCACCGCCAATGTCGGCCCAGCACTGCTAGTGTCGCTCCCTGCACCTCCAATGTCAAACCAAGCACCCCGAGTGTGGCTTCCAAAACCTCTAGTGTCACGCCCAGCACCCCGAGTGTCGCTCCCAGCAGCTCCAGTGTCGTGCCCAGCACCCCGAGTGTCGCTCCCAGTATCTCTAGTGTCGCCCCAACATCCCAGGTCTCGCTCCCAGCACCTCCAGTGTCACCCCTAGCACCTTGAGTGTCGCTCCCAGCACCTCCAATGTCGCACCCACCAATGCCATTGTCGCACCCAGCTCCTCCAGCGTTGCGTCCAGCACCGCG
>JAOVVI020014992.1:0-11331 GCA_028571085.2 Nepenthes alata | reverse complement strand
CCACCCGTCGGTTGGGGGTTCAGTGGATAGGGTCATCAGATCTTTCTCTGAACTCTCGGACTGATTTGAGTGCTGTTGGAACTTTGAAGTTCTCAGGCTTGAATGTTAACTGTCTGTTAACATCTTCTTATTATCGTATCTGGATGTCGCTTGTTATCTGTGATTCATGATATCCTCGAGCTTCCTGAAAGGATCTCTCGGACCATTGCTTATATTCCGGGCCTCTCGTTTGGGCCGCGTAGCCCTCTTGGTCCATGGATGCAATCTCTGGGCTTTTTACTTTTGGACCTTTTGTTTGGGCCGCGTTTTATGGGTCCTCATACTGGGGCCCAACAAGTATATATTATATATGTGTATAGCCGGCATAATTTATATTATTACAAAGAGTTTAGAATAATTGATCATTAGTATTTAATTTTTGCATAATTTATCTAAAAAAAATGCTATCTACGTTTAAACTTTTGATCATGACAAAATTTTCGTATGCTTTGTTGATATATATTTATGTATGTATAAATGTATATATCTTACTATGTATTAAACTCATTCTTACCTTTATTTTACTAACCTTCTAAATTAATAGGCTCGATACCTTAATAGAAGGTTTGGATCACTAGAAGGCTTTCAAATTTTAGTTTGTATGATATTTAAACTGTTTTAATTGTAATTTAATGCTTCAAATTTATAGCTTTATTTCAATCTTAATTTAGTCAAATCTTTAATTGAGATGTTTTCCTTACGTATACTTTAAGATGAAATAATTATCGATATTTGTAATCATATTTAGATATGACTTTTGATTATATGATTAGATGATTATTATATTATTAATTTGGATTGTTTATTGATATTTATTTTGCATGTTTATATTTTGATTTTTTAAAATTAGTGAAATAAATAAATAAAATTTTAATTTAAATTAATTATAAATTATGATATTCATAAAACTGATTTTAAAATCAAGGATGTGACAAATACTACATGCCTGAAATTTGACCAATAGGTAAAGTGAGTGAAACCCCTGAGGTCAAAGTGACCTCAAGTTTTCCCTTTGCTACTTTTAACTGTTTATTAAATTCTCACTTTAGTTCTGCTATTTTATTATGTTGCCCACTATAAGAGATATGATTTTATAGTACTTATATTGTAAAGTTTACTAATTGACAAGTTATATAACCTACATGGAGTAATAATATAAGTGTGAATACATATACATAACAAAGAAAGAAGTGAAGTATATATTTATAAATATAAATATCTTTGAGGGATTTGTTATAAAATTAGTGTATGGTACAATAAGATACAAACTCAACTACGTAAAATTTTATTTATAGAGTCGTTTCATATTCTTAACATGTGCGTATTATTGAACTTCCTAAACAGACTAGTTAGTTGCAAGGCCCATTATTATTATAAATAGTTTAAGAGAAGAATTGGTGTTGAGAATCATTTGCCATATGGAGGTCATGACTAACTTATTGGAAACCATGTATTGAAACTTTGTTTCACTCAAATTTGATAATGAATCCCTACGATCATCAATTACCAAAATTTTTATCTGAATTCTTGAAAAAGTAAATAAAAAATAATTATTATAAATAAAAATAAAGAACAAAAATTTTATGTCCTAAAGTATATATTATAACACATATCTAAGATGATGAAGAAAATAAGAAGATTAATCCCAATAAATTGCTTGAAAAATTATTCTCTTTTTCTTTTTTCCTCTCTCTCAAATCATTTCTCACAAGCATTTTTAGATAACTCACATCTCTTTTGTGATGGACCACGTCCTAAAATCCGTTATTAACCATAATAATAATTAGTTATCCTTTAATTATCAAATTTACTAATAAATAAATTAATTAGCCAATTGGATGTGAGTTTTTTTTCGTCGATACCCTCATCTACTATACATAAACAATATAACAACATATGCAGGATTTAGTTATATTGTCGCATTATCTGTGACTTTAATACTAACTCAACAATAATATAATGTTAATTTTTATTAAGAAAAGATGCCTACTCATTATAAAAATTGATCATATACCAACCTGTGGAAGAATAAATATCAATAAAATTTATCCATCTAAAACTAAAATCGTTTACTGAGATATACTAGTTCTTATATTCATCAATTGCTATGCATATTTAATATAACAATTGATACCAAACCATACAATTTCATCTTAGGCATCAAAAATTGTCCAAAACTCTACATCATTTCCACCGCAGTCCCTAACTAAAATCAAATTTGAAGATAACAGTTAAGTACAACACATATTATCTCGAAACATAGATTAGTAATAAAATATTTCAGAAACATAAACTAAATATTTTGATCTTCAGTCCTACTTATTAGTTGAAAACTCCTGCGATTCATCTGAAAGGTTCGTAAAATAGTAAACAAGTGAGTCCAATACTCAGTAAGGCACAATATATAACAAAGAACATGTAATATTTATATTTAAAATATAATAGTAGGAATAGAGATCATAATAAAATATAATGATATAAGATATGAACAAAATACTTATGTAAAGTCTTTTTAAATTTCTTATCTTTTACTTAATCTTCAAAATATGCTAAAAACTTATTTTCTTTAGAAATTAAGGTCAATAGGCCTTACTAACCAAAGAAACGGTTGATCAAAATTTAAATTATATTTATTTATATACAATTAAAAGTCATAAACTTCTATTCAAAATCTAAATTGGGCTATTTACATATAATTCTATAGATGGGGTCAGAAATTATATCTTAACCTCGCGGATAATAGGGTCAGATAACGATCTTCCACTATAATATGTTAGTATATACCAAAATATACTATTCATTAGAATCATAATCCTAATCCAGTTTTTTTACTTTCTTTACTTAGAAAAAACTCTTCACTTTATTTTTTTATTTTTAATTCTCACCCTTTTGAAAAATAGTTTATTTTTTCTTAACATAATTATAGAGTTTTATTTTTTTTATAATGTCATATACATTTTTATCATAGTTATTTCATAAATATAAAATTTGACAATAAAATATGCAGAAAAAAATAGAAATTTAATATAAACTTAATAAGCAAACAATATATAATTAAATATGTAGTATATTTTAAGTATATACGAATAATATGTAATAATTTAAAATTGATAATTTTAAAGTACAAGCTTATAGGAACTATTTTTATACTTTTAAATATGAAAAGAATTCCAAAATAATACATATATTTATGATAAAGATAATTAAACGTAAAATCTTAATAAATTTTGTTATAAAATCATGAAAACCAACAAATATGCATATTTTTTTATATTTTTATTTTAAAATCTTAGTTTGAACAAGTATTAGAATAATAATATTTGAAAAGAATGAAAAAAATAACAACAAAAAAAAGATAGAGTTTAGTGTATACTTAATCTTGGCCTAATTTACCAATTTCTAGCTTTAAATTATCAAATTGGAGTTTCCTAAAACTCTCTCTCTTCTCTTTGATGTTCTCCCTCTCTTCTTTCATATTCCCCTTTCTCTCTGTACCGCCTGAAAATGGTGAAGTTGATCTCATGGTGATATTTATACTCGGGCCAACGCTCGAGCGCAAGTTGAGCTTGACTCATGCACTGCAGTTTGGCATTTCATGCTCGAGCGCCCTTTAAGTGCTATTTAGAAGCAAACTCTCTAAAATTTGGGCTCGAGCGTGCTTCAAGTGCAACACTACTATTCTTGGGGCTTAAGCGCACACCGGACTTGTCTTTGGCCTAGTCAGGCTAAAACCTAAATTTATGTACGTATCAGGCTTAGATTCAATCCAATTCAATTTTTGACTATTTGATCCAATTTTTCATATCCATTGATCTCAAATTTAATTATATTAATTTAATTAATTATAATTAATATAATTATAAAAACTCGAACCTTACATCTATAAAGTCAAAACAAATTAAAACTATATTAAAAATAAATTTGGCATTAGAATGGGAGTAGTTCGCATTCAAATATTGTAAGCAAATGTTCGAAGGCCAAGGAGAAATGTTGCATGAACAAATTCCATGCATGTGTGCTGTTCATGGGCGCATTAGCAACAAAAGTGTTGGCGGAAAATTGAAGACACGGTGATCGGACGGACAGATTACTCGGACGCCAATAGAAATGAGCACTCAGATAGACTAGCAACGGTAGATATAGAATAAGTGAGAAGACACACACGGGATTTTAACGTAGAAAGATCACGTGGACGACCATCTTTAAGGTCTCAGTCCAAAAGGATCCCGGAAGCCTTGCCTCGGACAACAAGCACCTGACCCTTTCCATCAGGGTACGGTTCATCCTCTCGACCACGCCGTTTAATTGTGGCATCTTCGGTGGAGTCCTCTGATATTTGATGTCGTGTGCTTTGCAATTGGCATTAAAAGTTTCAATATATTCTCCACCATTGTCACTCCGGACGGCCTTCAACTTCCTCCCGATCTCACGCTCAACGAGGATATGAAATTGCTCAAAGATTCCCACGACCTAATCCTTGGTCTTTAGCGGGAACACCCACAGCTTACTTGAGTAATCGTCAATGAAGGAGACCAAATACTGTGCTCCTCCAAAAGACCTTTTCGGGAGGGGTCCACACACATCTGTGTGTACGAGCTCTAGGACCTCGGACCTTCTGGATGATGCGCTCCTTGAAAGGAGACTATCTGTTGCTTCCCCGCCATACAGTGAAAGCAAGTCCTTGGCTTTTCTTCATCCAACTTTAGGATGAGACCCTTTTTGACAAGATGACTCATTCCCCACTCACTCATGTGTCCGTGCCTTTTATGCCACAGGCCCGAGGACTCCATATATCATGTGACATTCCCCTCTACCCCATCGGCCGGGGCTTTCAGCGCATAAAGGCTTGAGGACTTTCCTCCTCGGGCAACCACCATGGATCCCTTCGTCAGATTAAAACCGCCGTCATAAAAGACGCTGCAGTAGCCTTCCTTATCAAGCTGTCCTACTAAAATGATATTTATACGAATATTCGGTACATGTCGGACGACCCTCAAAATCAGTCGGGCTCTATTATTTGTCACCAAGGTGACGTCGCCTCGTTCAATGATCTCAGATGTCTCCATGTTGCCTATCTTCAACACTCAGGGGGTACTCGGAGTGTAAGTAGAGAATGGCTCTCTCCTGAAAGTGACATGTATGGATGCGCTAAAATTCACCACCCAGTCAAAGGCCTGCTCGGCCACGGTCGTAGAGTCCTCAGACTCACAGGCCAAAAGGATGTCACCTCCTGTGATGACAGAGACCGAGGACTTTTCCTCGCCATGTCTCTTTTCATCCCTATCTTTTTCAACATTTTTACGCTTCCACATATAACAAAACATATTGATGTGGCCCTTCTTGCCACAATGATAGCACTTCATGTTCTGGTATCGAGAATATGACTTACTCCACCCTTTGTCTTCAGAATTTGGGCCACGTCCTTGGCTCCTTCCTTAGACTTTGTCACAAGGACCTCGGAGTGCTAAGAGGTAGACGTTCAGTGAGACCGCCGTCTCACTTCCTCGTTTAGCACAACTCCTTTAAAGCCACCACGCCGTCAGGAGCTGTGTTGGCGATGGTAATTCTTATGACCTTCTATGAGTCCGGGAGGGTTTCCAGGAGCCAGAGTCTGAGCACCTCATGCTCAAATTTGATCCCCATGCCACTCAGGTGATCAACACAGCCCTGGAATTCGTTTAGGTGATCTGCCACGGACGAGCCGTCTTTGTACCGAATCTGTATGAGCTTCATCAAATGAAATATTTTGTTATTCCTAGTTTTGGAGGAATACAACTTCTCCAACTTCTCCCAGAGCACCTTGGCATTCGTCTTTCCCCGAACGTGGTTGTACACGTTATCGTCCACGTATTGTCTGATGTAACCGTATACTTGCTTGTGCTTTAGTGTCCACTCCTCATTCGATTTTTCCGCTTGCTTTTGTGTGGCAAATATCAGATTATGCATGGACTTTACAAAGAGAAAGTTCGACATCTTGCTCTACCAAGTGTCAAAATTGGTCCCGTTTAAGCAAATTATTTTGCTCCCGACCTCCATACTAGCCAGCAACAAGGTCACCACACAAAGAACCACGTCTCTGATACTATTTATTGGCGCAAAATGGAAGACACGGTGACCGATCGGACAGATCACTTGGACGTCAACAGAGATAAGCACTCGGACGGACAGGTAACAGTAGAGATAGAATAAGAGAGAAAATACATACGAGATTTTAATGTGAAAAGTCTCTTATCAACTAAGAAAAAAATCATAAAAAAGAATGCACTATAAATAGTTAATTGTTCACAAGAATGTTAGTTACACAAGCCCAAATAAAAAAATAATCACAAGTGTATATCTCTCAATCTCTCTAAAAAAGTATATATCTCTCTCTATCTTTACAACAAAAGCTTTTTCACAACTTTCTCTGTATGCACGTTCAAGTGATGCACACAAACAAAGGGCATAAGTATATATATATATATACAAGATGTTTAGTGGGCGGCCAGCCACCCTAGCAGTAGGGTGGCAGGACCACGCCTCCTAGGCCTGCCATAGCAGGCGCACGCCTGGCATACAAAGTAGCAGGTCTGTCGCCCATTGAAAGTTGTAGCTGCCTCAAACTTTCAATCAGGGTTGATCAACTTCCACCTACAGATGCAACTATAGCAAGCCTAAAAAGAGAGAGAGTCAACGCCTAGGCTTTCAGAATCCTCGTCTATATTTTCAGCTATCTCTCGGATATGACTCCTCTAACAAGTCCTCATCCATTTTGACAGACTTTTCGGACTGATATTCTCAGACCTCTCTAAAAGTCCGCATTTATTTTCTTCCTCATGTCCGCGGATAAAACACCACGAAGGGAGTGACCCCAACAAAAAGCCACTAGAATCCATGCATTTTAGACATTAAAATCTTATCAACATAAGCATGTGAACCTATCATACGCCCCTCAAGCACCATTCATGTGCCATTCAAAAAATATCTCTGCTTGAGTAAATTGTCACACAATATCCTGTGTACCATTAGATAGCATGGTAATAGGTATGAAACTTACAGTAAAGTGATCAAAAAACTCAACAAATATTTTCTTACAACCTTATAAGGGACCCTTGTCTCTTTAGTATCCATCATTTCCTACATTTTGGTAGCTTTCTCTCCACCGAGATGCAAGTGTTGGACTACATAAACTTGAATAAAACTCTCTTCCACTATCAATTTGATGTGGATACCACTACTCAAATTGCTGTCTTCTCATTGACTAGAATGCTCTTCTTAGCACATCACATTGGTCTCCACATGCCACTGTGATTGACTCTCTTGTTTATTATAATAGTGTTGCATTTGGAAATTAAGGTTTTCATAATGTACCGACTTATATACTTTATTTTCTGTACCGCAACTTAAGAGCCTCTTGAGTTTTCATTGACCTTTGCCAAATGTCGTGCAAAAGACAACATCATCAAGTTTTCTTGTTGAAATTAGATTCAACCAAATATTCGGTGCATGTCATATGCCCTTCAACATCAACCTTAACATGTTACTTGTCCTCAAGCACACATTTTTGACACCCACAACCTTTGCTGAACAATTATTATCTATATTTAATATCTCATAATTTTTGGGTATATAAGATATGAAGAAACTCTTCTTTGATTTTGCATGGAGTGATGATGTATTATCCATCATCCAATTTATCTAGTGGCATGTGATGTTGTCCATCTTAAAAATAAGAAGTTTTCATTAGTAGCAAGAGAAACTCGATCATTGCTATTGTGATCCTTCTTCCCTTCCTCATATGCCACCTTTTTACTCTTAGTTCCACTTGAAGCAATTAGCTTGATGCTGCCCTTCTTGCCATAATAATAATACTTGATATTTTGATACTTTAAACCTAACTTGTTTTAACTTTTGTCTCTATTATTGGAGGCCTTTCCCTTAATACTTCTTTGTGTCTTAATAATCAATGATTCATGTTAGAGCATGTTTCTAATTGACAATTTTCATGATCTTATGTACTAGTGTATCGGTCCGTTCCGCCCTCCAGTTGCTCGAGCCCGTCCAAAGCCTCCGCACCCTCCGTGAGCTCGCTACCCACTCGACCCTAAAAATTAGAATGGACATCGCTCGCTGTGCGCCGCCCTGCGCTCGAGCGCACGTAGGGTTTCTCCGAAATCCCTCCGTGCGCCCGCCGTGCGGTCGAGCTACCCTCGTGCTTGTTGGCAATGGGCAAGTTTTTAAATGTGATTTTTGAGCCATTTATAAATACTTGACTTATATTTTTGGAACCCGAAGGACTCTTGACACACCAATTTTGTGTTCCACCTGAGAAGAATCTCATTCATACTTCATTGGTCTTGCTTCTTTTGAGAAAACTAAAAGCTATAACTTTGTGCTTCATATTCTAAATAGTTTTCTCTACGTTTTCTCTTTTCTTTTTAAACATCTCTATCCTTCTACCTTCGTTGGAGACGTCGGTGAGTTGAAGAATGAGACTCGATCGTGTTCGGCAATTCAAGTGATTCGAGAGGGAAGATTGACGTGAATACCAAAAGGTGTCTGGTTCCGTTGTCACGGGCAAATCTAAGGAGTTCCTTGGTAGGGATCATGAGACGGGAGTAAGTCAACTAGGTTAGCACATCGTTATCACCCGGTCTGTAAGTTAATTTTCATAGTGCATTGCTTCTCTTACCGTTGAAACCCAGAAGGTTTTTCTCGATTACCGTGGGTATCGAGTTTTTCCTTCATCACTAAAAATCATATCTTTTTATTACTGCTTATGCTTATTTATACTTTGCATGATTGTTAGTATCATTGGCATCTAGAATCAAATATTCTTTACGTATATTAAATATTTATCATTTACTGCTTCCGCTATATTTATCGGGGTCAAAACTTGATTGTATCACGTTAGCACAAAAAGTGCTTTTTCACTTCAGGTTGCAAAAAAGAAAAGCCTAGAGTTGTGTCTTCATTTCTTCATTAAAAACTACACTCTTAGCAATCTCCAAAATCATAACATTATTTTGAGCAAATTTAGTGATGGTGATTCGAAGGATCTCTAAAAATATTGATAAAATGGTTAATAATTACAAGCTATACTACTCGTCATTAAACTTCATCCCCATGTTGAATAATTAATCCACATATCTTTAGAATTTGTTCAAATGAACGGTGACATGGTATCTTTCTCTGTACTTCAATTACATCAACTTCATCAAGAGATAAACCTTATTGTTCCTGATCTTTGAAGCATATAAAGCTTTAAACTTATCCCATAAAATTCATATATATTTTTTCATTATGAATATGATTATACATATTATTATCAATAAATTACCTTTATACCTATAAATTTGTTTATATTTAAAAGCTTATTCCTAGTCAAATTTGAATTCAAGCCTTTGAACAGAAGATATCAGAAGATGTAACGCCTTCAAAAAAACAAATCTTTTATCTTATATTTAAAAACCCATTCCTACTTAGATTTGGATTCGACCCTTTGAGTAGAAGACATTGAAAGATGTAATGCTTTAAAGGAAAATAGATCTTTCATCTTATTCTTTCAGATGTTAAAGTTTGTATCATTCTAGCAAATCATCTTGGTCAAGCCATCCATAAATTCAGACAAACACAACTTGTTATCTTTGATACTATTTGTTACGAAAGATCTACCAAACTTTATGTACACAAAGTCAAAATTGAAAATATATAAAGATCAATTATCAAACCCTTTGCCTAAATTTTTAAGAAAACAAAATAATAATAAATAATCACAAATAAAAATAAAGAATACATGAATTTTGAGAAGACCCATTTAAAAATAGGGTAAAAATCACTTCCAATATAAGCGAATTAATTACAATAAAATCTCTAAAAAAAGCTTCCAATTTTACTGTATATTATGGCAAACCGAGCAAAGATCACAATTAGAAAAATTGGAAATAAATTACTAGTACAAATGTCATAAAACATAAATTAGAATACCTACTCACGACTATAAAGAAATAAAGCTAAACATCCAAGAAATTGGATGAAAAGTCTTCTCAATCTCTTCTTTGGTCACTCTCAATTGTTTACGAGTGTTTTTGATTTTTTTGGATAATTTATACCATTTTACACTCAAAACAGACCAACACTATTTTAAAAACAGGTATAGCGTTAGAATGCAAAGAAAAACCATTCCTAAAGAAATTTAATCTATTAATGTCCTCCATGCAAATATCAGATACAAATACCGTTGAAATTCGTATGTGTGAGCCTTTTAAGAGTGTATCAGATGTGTTGAGATCTTACATATGCTAACATGCGTCCGTATCATGTTCCCCATTATGCATCATATAAAAAATATTTTCACTTGATCCAATTCTCGTATAAAATTAAATATGCCATTAAGTAAAATGTTAATTGATGCGTGACTCATAAATGAATGGCTCAAATTCCAACGAAACTTACGGGACGAAGATGTAAGAATATGGAAATATGAATCCTGAGTGGAAGTCTATTATGCGTTGATCCAGCCCATTGTTTAAATGGTTGTCTCATTTACAGTGGGAGGTTAACAGTCGTGGTGAGAAGCTGTCACCTTCTCTAGTGGATCGCCGCCGCTCCTTGTTTGGATGATTACAATTTTGTATAGAGAGAGAGACAGAGAGAGGGGGGGGGGGGGGATGAAACGATGAAGAGTTGCGACAGTTCGGCATTTGTAGATTTGAGAGTACCTTTTTTAAAATCAAATATTTAGACGAGATTATCTTTTTTGTAATTTATCGTTTGGGTCGTACAAAGTGTTTTTTTTTTTCGAAAACAAAGAAAAGTCAGGATCACATTTTAGATCAAGAATATTCTTTTTTTTTTTTTAAATAAGAGTGTAATTAGCTATTCACAGATGGCTAATAAAGCGGACTTCTTTCAATACATATTGTATTAATTTCTCTTCTGAATGAAAAGAATAAAAACAAAGTCATAGAGCGGTCAATGGCGGCGGCAGGATGGCGTAGAACAGTGGACAAACCAGTCGGCCTCAGAACTGGGCTGAGAAAATGTTTGAAGAAGGCACTGTTTTTTCGCTCAGTAGGCAAACCACTTGGTACCTTGATTTGTCCTTTCTATCATTTTGCTTCTGAAAAATACCTGCCAAATAATATATATATTAATTTTTTATGGAAAATGTATTCTTTTGGAGGAATTTTTTTTCATAATTTTTAAAGAAAACCATTTTTTAATGTTTGGAAAAAAAAAAAAAAAATCTGAGTTGCAACAATTTAAAATTGATAGAATATCTCCTTTAAAATATAGCATTTGGATTGTTAA
>JAOVVI020014991.1:0-11332 GCA_028571085.2 Nepenthes alata | reverse complement strand
AATGTTGGCATTGACCGTCGGGAGAGCGTTTGGGCCTTTCAGGATTTGGGCATTCACCTCCTGTTAATCCAACGTTGGAGTTGGCCTTCCAACATGCTGTTTGGACTTTCTTTGACTGTTGGGCCAGCCCAGCCACGGTATACCCATCACTAGCCCCCTTGCCGGTGGCTAGAATTCTGGCCTCCAGTATATTCACGATGGGATACCCCTCACTGCTATTCGTTGCTTGAAAATCCCGGAGGACTTCTCGGAAAGGTTGAGGTGTTGACCAAATTTGTTGACCGTCTTTGGTCATATCCGAAGAAGAAAGTTAACCGAATCTGTTGACCGTCATTAGTTAGACTCGAAGAAGAAAGTCAACCAGATCTGTTGATCGTCTTTGATCAGATCCGGAGGAGAAAAGTTGATCGAATCTGTTGACCGTCCTTGGTCAGATCCGGAGAAAAATGTCAACTGGATTCGTTGACCGTCTTTGGTCAGATCCGGAGAAGAAAATTGATTGGATCTGTTGATCGTCTGTGATCAGATCCGAAGAAGAAAATTGACCGGATCTATTGACCGACTTTGGCCATATTCCGGTGAACTTTTTATGAGCCTTGAGTGACGCGTGGCCATTAGCCGGCTTTTTAGGTTAAAAGTGGACACGCGTCTCCTCATGGTTGGACCGCTATCATGCCATTAATACGTCAGAAGATTTGCTTCAAAAGAGGCCCATTTGGGATGTGACACGAGGCAGAAATGATGGCATGCCTTTTCAAGGAGGTTTAAGGTGTTTTACACCTTGCCGTTTAAGTTTCCCTCCTTACACTTAGTGTTTCCTCACGCCTTCTGCTCTGCCTTCTTCGTCTTCAACCTGCTTTCATTCTAAAGAAAACCCTAACTATTCTATAAACATGGCTTTGACCGCTGTTGCCGACATCTATTCTGTTCTTCGAGAGAGCGACGTAAAGGCGTTGTGCGTTGAATTTAACATCCCAAAAGACATTGCCTGGAGGGTTCCGAACAAGGATGATAGGGCATTCCCTCCGCCGGCGGGACACGTGACAGTGTATGACGCCCACCTGAGGAGTAGTCTCCATCTTCCTCTTCCGGACGACTTACAGTCGATCCTCCAAGCTCTGCAAGTTCCCGTCACCCAGCTCCATGCCAATGTTATACGGTATATTTACACATTTTATATTTTCATTCGTAAGCATTCTAGGTGGTTAATAATGTCCATGGTGAAGATGTTATTCAAGATAAACCAGGGAGGTGAGTGGATCTCGCTGGTTCCCTGTAGTGGCCTGAAAGTAAATATAACCATCTACGACTCACTAAAGAACTGGAAGAACCAGTTCTTCTTTGGGAGGGTGACGGAGACCTGGCCCCTGGCAAAGGATTGGGGTTAGGTACCGGAGGTTTATATTGGGATGCCGTCTGTGGCGAAGACGACGTCCTTGGAGTAGCTGACTAAGCTGGTCAAAGCCCACATTTCTAATTTCAGAAGAGATTTCTTAGTCTCTTGGGTAGAGACCAAGAAAGTGAACTGGGGATCGCCTTCCCTAGTTCAAAAGTTTAAGGCACCGCCACTGGCAGTCATGATGCGTTCGGAGGAGTCCAGGGGCCTGCTCATCCGCCCCGTCCAACAGATGATGACTTCATTGGCCCACAGCCCAAAAGAATGGCAGTGGAGACGCCTCCTCATCGTCTTTGAGGCCCAAGTATATCCCTATCGGGATTTACAGCGGTCCCGACAGCGCCACCAGGATAGAGAAGTCATTTGAGGACCTGCCAGAAACTAGGGGAGAAGGCGTTATCCTGGTGCAACCCGTGCCACAGGTGGTTCCTCGAGCGGCACAGACGGAGATTTCTTCAGAGCCAGCCTGTTAGCCGCCGACGGAGGCGTAGGAGCCGTCTGTCGGCTCACCAGCCATGCAGATGCCTGTTGGGTAGCCGGTGGTTGATCTTGATTCTCCAGCGGTCGCAGTGGAGGCCGTCGTTGGGGAGCATGCTGCCGCTGTGGACATTGATGAGGGGCTCCTGGAGGAGACCGCCGCCAGCTCCGCTCGCGAGGGCATTGCTTCTTGCCCTCTGCTGCTGGAGCCAGACTTGGAGGCTAGACTTGAGAGGCC
Source organism: Nepenthes alata (assembly GCA_028571085.2). Lineage (NCBI taxonomy): Eukaryota > Viridiplantae > Streptophyta > Magnoliopsida > Caryophyllales > Nepenthaceae > Nepenthes > Nepenthes alata. The sequence continues at coordinate 9,221 of JAOVVI020014991.1, read as the reverse complement.
CACACGGAGAGTCTGGGAGGTATGATTTTCAGTGATGCTTTCTACATAACTTATTTTAGAATTTCTAATTTGTTTTATTTTTTTGGTGCAGAAGGAGAAGGTGATGGTTGCCATTGCAAAGGTAATTGACCAGCAGGACCAGGTGATCTCTGACAGGGAGGCAGAGATCGCTTGGCTGGATTTGAATCTGGCGGCTTTGGGGGCGGAGCACAAGTCTAATGCCGCCGCCTTACAGACTGTTCTGGCCGATACGGAGGCTAAGAATGCTAGTCTGAAGGAGGAGAATGCCCGGCTACAGCAGGAGAATGATCGGATCACCGGGCGTCTTAGCCAGCTTGTTGGGCAGCTGACAAAGATGGAGAACTGCCTGAGCCTCCGGATACGCCCCCACGAGATTGAGCAGTTGATGTGAACGCGAACGTTGGAAGGGGTCAATATGTGTCGGTGTATACGCGGCTTATTGACCCAATTTCCCAGTGGACTTGCTTAATATGTCAAACAGGTCAGCCAGACCCGTGAAAGTCTCACGAGGGATCCGCAAGACGGTCAGGCACCGCCTCTGCCACCTCCTTATCCTTTTGTTGATTTTTGGTCTTCCCTTTGTATTATATACACTGTAACACGTTTGAAAGCAATAAAATGAGAAAATTTTCACTTTGTGTCTACTTCTTTTTACTGCTTTGTGCTTGTATGTTTACTGTACTCGACGGCCAACTTAGTTGGCTGGCGGCCATTGCATTGCTTCCAAAGGAGTGAAACCCTTAGGCTTTTTTTTGTGTAGGTGGATGTGTGTGTGTTAGCCGGCCTAGTAGTGACGGCATGTGAGTGAAGCCTGGTGGCACTGCCCAAGTGCTGACTTGGGTGGCCAGCCTTGGAGAAGGAGGAGGTTGTTGCCTGTGCTGCGCTAGCCCCTAAGATCTTGACCACTAACGGGCTACTTGAAAGTCTAAAGTTTAGATCCGACCACCTATGGGGTCTCCTGGATGAGCAGGGTTTAACACGACCGCTAACGGGTCACTCGGATGTCCGAGGTTCATACTAAACTACTTATGGGATACTTGAATGACCATGGTTTAAATTCGATCGCTAATGGGCCGCTCGGATGACCGACGTTCATGTTTGACTACTTATGGGCCGCCTGGATGACCAGGATTTATTAACGAGAGGGTGAAGACCCTCCGAATTTAGGGACAGTCTAGGTTGGGTAACATGCAAAGGAAACACATATATATATGCACACAGGAAGGGGAAAGCAGTATGCTAAGGAAACACTCATTTTGACGAATTGAAACAAGTAGGCGAATGCGTACACACAGCAATGCAAATACGTACATGGGCCCTTTATTGGAAGTAGCGTTTGAGGTGGATCGCGTTCCACATTCGTGGGACCAACTTTCCGTCCTGGTTTCGAAATTTGTACGCTCCGTTTCGCAGGACAGCAGAGACTAGAAAATTATCTTCCCAATTAGGGGAGAACTTATTGCGACCAGCCAGTTTGCCTGTGGCCTCAACGCCTCGTAGGACTAGGTCTCCAACATCGAATTATTGCGCCTTTACCTTATTGTTGTAGTATCGAGCAACTCGATGTTGGTAGGCCGTTGTCCGCATTCTGGCGGCATCGCGGGCTTCCTCCAACAAGTCTAGGTGTTTCTTGATTTTTTGGGAGTTGCCCTATGGATCAAATGATTCCACCTTAAGACTTGGAAGCCCGATTTTGACTGGAATTACCACTTTGGTCCCATAATACAGACTGAAGGGCATCTCGCGCGTTAATTCTTTTAGGATTGTCCGGTAAGACAAGAGAACTAAGGGGAGCTCGTCTACCCAGGAGCCCCCTACGTCTTCTGGCTTGGTCTTTAACCCGTGGAGTAACGTTCGGTTCGTGACTCCCACCTGTTCATTCGCTTGGGGGTATGCCATCAAAGTGTAGACCAATTTGATACCAATGTTGGCACAATACTTGATGATGTGTTTTCCGAGAATTGGATCCCATTGTCGATCACGACGACCTCAGGGATGCCAAATTTACAAATAATGTTCTGACGAATGAATTCAAGAGCGTTGTGTTTTGTAATTTTTATCAGCGGGATGGCCTCGACCCACTTGATGAAGTAGTTGATGCCCACGATGATGAACTTCCTTTGCCCCGTAGAAACGGGAAATAGGTTGAGAATATCGAGCCCCCATTGCGCGAATGGCCAAGTGGCCTAAAGTGTCTTCATGTCAACGAACGGCTGGCGATGAAGGTTATTGTGAAGCTGGCAGCTTTCACACTTCTTCACAAATTCGAGCGCATCCTTTTTCATCGAGGCCCAGTAGTAGTCCTACCACATGATCTTGAAGGCTAAGTTTTTTTTACCAATGTGTGCTCCGTAAATTTCGAGGTATACTTCGTCTAAGGCGTAGTCAGCCTCTTCGGGAGTTAGGCATTGGAGGTATGGGGTTGGGTAACCACGACGATATAGCCGCTTGTCAACCATAGTATACCAGTCGGCTGTCTGTTTGATTCGCTTAGCCTTCTCTGCATCTTCTGTCAATGATCCGTAAGCCAAATAGCTAAGGTAGGGCGTCATCTAGTTTTCTGCTTCAAAAATCTACATTGCATCCTGCTTCTCTATGCTGGGAGTGTTCAGAATCTCCCTCATGTCCCTCGAGTACTATTTTAAAATTTTGGCTGCAGCGGCTCTAGCCAGCCGGTCTGCATTTTGATTTTCAGTTTTGGGAACATGAACCAGAGTTAGTTTATCGAAATCCTGGGCGGTCTCCCTTGACTTTTCCAAGTATTTGGCCAGGTGAGGGTTGCTTATCTCGAAGTCTCTGTTAACCAGGTTAACGATTAATTTAAAGTCACTATAGACCGCCAACCTCTTGGCAGAGCACTCCTTTGCTAATCGTAATCCGGCTAATAGGGCTTCGTATTTGGCAACGTTATTGGTTGCGGAAAAATTTAGTGTGAGGAAATACTTCACCTCATACTTGTTTGGGGTCGTAAGGACCACTCCAACGCCACTGATGGCGTCCGTAGACGATCCGTCCACATGGAGTATCCATTCTGAAACTCCGTCATGCAGTACTGCGATTTCTGCAGGCTGCTCTTCAAGAACTGGGGTCGTGGTCTCAACAATGAAGTCGTCCAGAGCCTGCGCCTTTACAACAGGTTTGGGCTGAAATTCGATATCGAACTCACCCAACTCGATAGCCCATTTTACCAACCGTCCAGAAATATCGAGTTTCTAGAGTATATTTTTCAGAGGCTGGTCTATGAGGACCACTACACGGTATACCTGAAAGCATGGCCTTAACTTCCGCGCAGAGAATATAAGTGTCAAGGCCAGTTTTTCTGCGCGCGGGTAACGAGTCTCTAGGCTAGTCAATATTTTATTTACGCAGTAGATCGGTCGTTGAGTATCGGAGTCTTAGCATACAAGGACAGAACTGAGGGATGCTTCTGACACTGTCAGGTAAAGATACAGCTCTTCTCCGCCATTGGGTGACACTAGCAATGGCAGGCTGGTCAGATATTGTTTCAATTCATCGAAAGCTCTTTGACAGCCTGCCGTCCATTGGAACCCGTTGGATTTTATTCCTCTTAGGGCCTTAAAGAAGGGTTGGTACTTGTCGCCAGACTTCGCGAGAAAGCAGGACAACGCTGCTAGCCGTCTAGTCAATCGCTGGACATCCTTTATGCTCCGCGGGGGATCCATGTCTGCGAGAGCCTTAATGTGCTCTAGGTTTGCCTCAATTTCCCATTGGGAGCGATGAAACCCAAAAATTTATCGAAGGCTACCCCGAAGACATACTTAGCCGGGTTCAGCTTCACGTGATGCTTACGGAGCACCTCAAATGACTCTGCTAGGTCGTGGATGTGGTCGCCAATGACCCTACTCTTGACGAGCATGTTGTCGATGTAGACCTCCATGTTGCGATTGATGTATTTTTCAAACATCTTGTTGACCAGTTGTTGATAGGTTGGTCCAATATTTTTAAGTCCGAACGGCATCACTTTGTAGCAGTAGGTACCATGATCGGTCATGAACGAGGTGTGCTCGTTCTCCAGACTCATCCGGATCTGGTTGTAAATCGAATGACGTCCATGAAGCCTAATAGCTCATGTTCGGCTGTCGAGTTAACTAGCAGGTCGATCATGGGCAAGGGAAAGCTATCCTTTGGGTAGCCTTTATTAACATCGGTGAAATCGTTGCACATCCGCCATTTCCCATTAATTTTCTTTACCAGGACGACGTTAGAGAGCCAATCCGGGTAGTGGACGTCTCTAATAAATCATGCGTCCAGTAGTTTCTTCACCTCCTCCCGGATCAGCATTTCTATAGAGTGATTTTTCCGCTTCTGCTTGACGGGCTTTCAGCCAGGATCAAGTCCCAACTTGTGGACCATCACCTCAGCCAAAATCCCAGACATGTCTGCTAGAGTCTACGCAAAAATATCAGTGTTCCGTCGTAGAAACGTGATCAACTCATCACACATTGTTCCGGTGAGTGAGCTGCCGATATGTACACACCTTTTCGATTCCTCTGGGTTTAGTGAGACTAGATCTGTAGCTTCGCCAGATTGTGCTTGCTGCCGGGTTATCTCGTCTCGATGATCAAGTTCTCCAACTATTCTAGTACTGCCGCTAGGGGTAACCTGATACATGTAGCATGTTTGTCCTGTAATTTGGTCGCCTAACACCTCTTCTACATCGTAAGGCGTTGGAAACTTCATCTTGAGGTATGAAATTGAGGTGACTGTCCCGAACGCTGCTAAGCACGGTCTGCCTAGTATAGCGTTATAAACAGAGGGCAGATCGACCACTAAGAAGGTGAGCGTTCGACTCACTATTTTTGGATACGTGCCTGAAGTGACATCCAGTTGGATTGTCCCTTGGATGGGCACTGGCTCATTGTCAAGGCCGTACAATGGGCCATTGACAGGTTTTAATTGGTTCCTTTTTAAGCCTAGTTTAAAGAATACATCTAAGTAAATCAAGTCCTTTGAACTACCATTATCAATAAACACTCGATTCAACTGGTAATCGACACTACCGTCTGAAACGAGCGTGGATACAACGAGGGGGTTAGCATGGGGGGACATTACATGAGTCAAATTATAATAATTGAAGCTAATGGTGTTGTCCACAGTGCGCTGCTTCTTCCTCCCAATTTGCTGCTCCCTATCGTCGGCTGGATTTTTGGCAGGTTGGGTGGTGACCATATTAACTACCCCCGCCACAATCCGGTTTCTGGGAGGAGACGGCTCCTGCCCTTCTCTGCCAGCTACTCTAGAGTTCTTCCCAGGGCCCTTGACGAACATAATGAGGTGGCCCCTGTGAATCAGCTCTTCAATCTCTATCTGTAGCGTCTTACAATCTTCAGTAGAATGTCCAATAGAGGGGTGAAAGTCACAGTACTTCGACTTGTTCCCGGTGTCCTTCTTCAGTGGTTTTGCCCACTTCATGAAATTTTTTTCCGAATCTGTATGAGGACATTTGAGCGTGTGTCCGTCAGGGACGTAAAGCTGGTGGGCCCGTAATCTCTGTATTTTGGTAGCCCAATTCTGTGTTACTTCCGGCGGAAGTGATCACTACCGCTGTATTTTCTTTTTTCCTCTCGAGGGAATGATCGAGGCTAATATGTCTATTCTGGGCATTTTGTCTCGTTGGCCTCCTTTGCTGCTGTGTAGGCTCGGGTGATTGACTCCGCCTTTCAAAAGGTCTGGGGATTCTTATGAGCCAGGTGCTTGAAGAAGTCCCCGTAGGTCAGCGCGCCTCCGTGATCTAGAGAATCCGCATGACCTCTGCCACAAAGCGGTCCAGAAATCTTCGTGGGTTCTCTCCTAACCTCTGCTTGATGTGATGATGTGATAGAGGTGCCACAATTGCTTCTCTTTCCGTCGTCTCGAGGTGTATTGATCAAATAAGAGATTTGTGAGCTCCTGGAAGCTGCTGATGGTGCCTGAAGGGAGGTGATGAAACCAGATGTGGGTATCTCCCTTCAGCGTGAGCGGAAAATAACGGTACATTGCTGAGTCTTCCAACCATTGTAGACTTAGATGGGTGCGAAAGTGATCCAGATGGTCAACTGGATCACTGCTCCATCGTATGAGTCAAGGAAATACATCTTGAACTTGGTGGGCAGTGAACGGTTTAGAATCTCCGCTGTGAAAGGAGATCTGTTAAGGTCAACAGCGTGCTCATCGTCCTTGAACACGTGGTTTGAAATCTTATTCACCCGTGGATTTGCGCGAGCAGCGTTGGCAGATCTCTTAGAGTTGAGGTAAGCTTTCAACTCTGTTTTGTCATCGTAGGATCCAGTAGCCGGCTGGCTACTGCCTCTAGTGGACCTCGAAGTCCCGCCGACTTGCTCTTGGACTAAGTTTCCATTTTCTACCCGAGAGTATCGGGGATTTTTTCTCTCTGGACTTTCTCCTGGCGTTGTGTCCCAAAGAGCTCATCAGGCCTGCTCTGGCCTAGAGCGCGTGAAAAGGCTGGGATTGGATTATTCGTCAGCCTCTCGGGCCTCCTGGTTGGCTTCTTTTTCCTATGGCCACCCTTTCTGGTGGTCGGCGCAGGGACGATTGCTGGCGGAGCCTCCTACTGTGGCTGCTCTTGTCGAGAACAGACTATTTGGAGCAGATGATTGTTGGTTTACATCTACTCCATCAGTCGCTGAAAGAAAGGCGTTGGAGCCCTGCCTGTCGTCCCGTTGACCAGGGTACAAGCAGCATGGTCCTAGTCGGGAGAAGTGGCATCTCTAGCGGGATCGCTAGCTTGGGCTCTCGTATTCACCATTGCAGATGAATCTGGCAGTGAAAAAAGAGCATTGTGAGGAATTGTGGTTGGTTTTTTATAAGCGCTTCTCACAGATGGCGCCAATGATGCATCCTTGAATCCAAACTTTGAACAGATTCGGGCTGATCCGCTTATCCTAGTTTCGGTTTCGTTCTCTGTGTTAGGATCCTACACACCACTAAAATGAACAGGAGGTCAGTGTGTCACCGGAAAGTTATTCCACAGAAAATACTCCGACGCTCAAGTCAGTAAACTGCCTTCAAAATCTGAGAAGGTTACTGGAATTAAAAATTTAAAGAGAGAGTGCAAGAGCGTGTAGATCTCTAGATGAAAGAGAGCTAAAGCCGTCTTCTTAAATTTGGATAGTGGGAAGGTAGTAAACTACTGTAAGAAGCACGTTTATTTGCCTTGGGTTTTTTGAGTGTCAGTAGAGAGCAGAGAGTTGTATGTCTGTGTCTTTTGTTATTGTGAAGAGTGTTGTGTTAGTAGAATTTTGCATACCCTGAATGAGGATTCCAGGGCTTACTTAAAGGGTGACAGGGTGATCTTCCTTGGTTGGAAGGTGTGATCCATTGCATCATTCTGGATGGCCTTCCTTCTACAGGGAGGCACATGTTGCCAAACTTGTTGAGATTGCTTCTATTCCTGGCGGTCAGCAGCTTTTTAAATTACTTACCTTCCTTCAATGCATTCTATCATTGGAGAGCCCCAGTTGGCAGAAAATTAAAAAAATTTGACGCATTCCTTATGAAAAGGGCGTTGATTTTGTCAAAATCTTTTTTGGGTGCTCACTGAGTTCGTGGAAGATGCTGGTCAGGGAAAGAGTCATTGCTGGCCGTCTGCTGGATCGTGGGCTTAAGTGGGTTAGGCCCGTGAAAAGCCTTTTTATTTTTTGGCCTGTTGCTACAGTGATTCCGATTAACGCTCGGGTTGACCGTTTTGGACACGAGTTAGCCGTCCGCCTGTGTCTTAATCGGTCAATGCTGGCGTTGACCGTCGGGAGGGCGTTTGGGCCTTTCAGGATTTGGGCTTTCATCACTTGTTGGGCCAACATTAGAGTTGGCTGTCTAACAGGCTGTTTGGGCCTTTTTTGACTGTTAGGCCAGCCCAACTATGGTATACCCATCAATTTTAGTGACAAATTCTAATATATATTACTAATAATCACATATTTATCTTAAATATTTAAAAAATTATTTAAAATTTTTAACTAAATGGTGAATTTTTAATTTTTACTCACTAAAAATGTCTCCTTTACTAATAATAAAGAAATATCACTTATCGTATTCCCATATAATTAATTTATTTATATTTTAATTTTTTTAACAAACTTTAAATTTTAATAAAATTTGATGGGTGCAGGTATAAATAACTCAGACCAAAAATTAAGCTTATTAAAGAGGAAGGGCCCAGGATTAGATGGCTTATAGCGCGGCCTTATGAACTTGAGAACTAGGTGGAGATACGATCTATCTGAATGAGTCGACCCAAGATCGCCCGATGAGAAACGTGCAATTAGGGCTGATCCACGAGTATCCCCTTATTTGCCAACTGACAAGTGGTACATCTCAACATGAGCATGCAAATAACACTTATCATAACCATTTATGACAGTATGGATAATATTTTTAAAATATTATCCAGGATCATAAATATTTCTCGGAATAACAGTTACACTTTAACAAATATTTCCTGAATATTACCCCTAATTACACATTGCTCTCAAAATGACAATTATGACTCAACAAATCTTCACAGACCAAAATTGTCATTCGGTGACATCCGTGATTATCATAATAAAGGAATGAATATTCCCAAATAGCTACGGTTACCATACTTATCCCGCACGCGATCGTTAAGATAGTTTAGCGTAACAGTTAAAGCTACTGACAGCTAGTATTGGCACCCAAATAAGGCCTAATTGGTTCCAATATTATAAATACCTTTCATCTTTGTAGGAAGGGGAGAGCAAAAAACTTCTCCCTTAAGTAACTGAGAAATATCAAAGTATTCTCTCATTCTCTTAAATAGCTTATCTCTTGAGTGCATCCTTCACACAAAGCCACTTATCACAAAACACAACTGTCGGAGCTAAGCCCTTTACTCCCACACTCAATCTCTTCTCCTTTGTGCACCAATGTATTGTCTCAATAATTTATCTTTCATTCATTGACAAAGAGATTGTTAACTTGAATATTAAAAAATATATTAGGGGGTGAGTCCTATCGTCATTTAATCTCTCGTTGATTTGTTGTAGTGTGTATGAGCAAAATTATCAAAAATGGAGACTAAACCTGCTTTAATTTGACTCGTTGGAAAAATTAGATGACTCCTTAATCCATATATATAGTAGTTCGGATTCGATGACACATTAAAACTTATATATAAAAAATTTTAGTTAAATTATAAGTTGGTAAAATAAGTAATATTATCT
>JAOVVI020014989.1:0-11333 GCA_028571085.2 Nepenthes alata | reverse complement strand
TGCTCACGTTCTCGGATTTAGGAAGGTTCTCGGACTCTTCAGGGAGCTCTCGGACTCTTCGCATAAGTTCTCGGACCCTGCGAAATGTCTTCTGGTTCTGCCGTTTGGGCCTTCTGGGCTTCTAACCCTCCGGCCAATCAATCTGGGCTTTTTCTTTGGGCCTTACTTTTATGAACCCAGGGTATTGGAACCCAACACAAATAATTTTAAAAACTATTTTTGTCAATTTTATAGTACTTTATAACACCCGTTTAGTACATTACAAGTTACTATTGGATAACACAGATGTTCAAATAATTTAAAATTGTCAATTTTTTTTATAATTTATATTTTTTGTTAATATAGTATGCAAATACTCAAATAACTAAAATATTTTTACATGATAACCAAAAAAATACCAGTTAAAATAGTGTTATTTCCTTCCAAATATCATTATATGATAGTACTAATTATTTTTTCTAGTGTTAATAAAGAAGAGTTGCCTCATCATCTTAAATATAATATGGTGTTTGTGCATACCTAAGTTTTCACTTTTGAATATATCTTTCAAATTTAGGATATTCATGTAAATTTTTTTTTATAATTTTATTCCTATTTTGCTATGCATAAATAGGCATTTAACTTCTCAAGAAATTAAAATAAGCTTTGGAGTTAGGGTTGCCTGTTAATATACCAAGAGTGAGATAAATGAAAATATTTGTATTTTTTGTATATATCAGATTGTATAGCAAATATTTTTTTTACAAAATAAGAATACAGTCAAAACAGAAAAAATTGTAATAGCTGTGTTTCGTCCCAGGTCTGTGGTTGTCTGTACGGATTAAGGAGCCTCCGGATTCCGTGTCGCTCAGAAGCGTTCGGAGGAGGGTTCGATATCCGTTTCTATTAACCTCGGACCTGCACAACATAATCAATAAATAAAATGTCAGAGGCAGATGGGAGGCTATCCCCCGTCTACACTCCGACGCTCAAGTTAGATATCTTTCGTAATAAACGGAGGATTCATACAAAGATGCAGTGATGAGTAGAGTGTGAGAGGGATGTGCTTAGAGGTATGAGCTCCATGGATGCACCTATGGAGGGCGCCTTAGTGGATATCCCTCTTGGGGGAGCGCCCGCGGAGGGATAAAAATTATAAAAATTATAATTTATTTTTTTTAAATAAATAATTATAAATTAACTTAAAAAATCTAAAAATTAATTATTTAAGAATAAATATTTATTTATAAATAAACGATCGAAATGTAAAGAGGAACTTCCACTAAGCTCCCCTACTCTAATTAACAGGTCTCGCCATTCTGAGGTATCTTTCTTTCTCTACCCTGCCTCGCGCGAAAACCGTAGTCATCTTCTAAACCCTAGAGATACACTTGAAAATCGAAAATTTGGAAATATTTTCAGCTTACTGCGCCTGAGATAGTATGTTTCCGTCTGACCCTCGTTCAAACTTCATTATTCTTTTGCAAATTTTACTTCCTAATATTTTCTGATTCGCGAGAAATCGAAGATTAGAAGTAATGTTCAGCTGTTTGAAAGAATAAAATAAAGAGGAAGATATGTTGCATAAACCCTGACTAAGTATTCCTGTTAGAAGTGTATATCAGCACTTTGTTAGCGACCTTTTAGATTCCCTCTGGTTGTAGGTAAAATATTTATAGGCAATTATTTCCAAGGAAAAAGAAAAATAGATTTCCTGTGAAATACTTTCCATTTCCATAGTTTTAACTATTCAGACATAATGGGATTAGAGCTGTGCCCGCGATTTCGTACAATGAAAAATAGTTGGTGATGGAGTGTGTTATGGATGTAATTTCCATCGTTATTATAGATATTATATTATTCTTAAATTAAAAAAATTATATTTCTAGTCTGCCTCCTATTATAAAAGGATAGCCCGCTATGCAGTTGCATACATTCAAATATATATAGAAATGCAACAATCATTTTTTTATCTCTTTTTGTATTTCTATATGGTATTGGAGTTTGGTTTATCAACCTATTTAGATCTATGTTATCTATCTAACTCCTATCACTGTTCACCATTCTTACTGTTCGACATCGTTGCAAATCGTTGCTCTTCGTTTACCCTTCTTTTGGTGCGGGGTTGCTGTAAGCCTGTTGTCCCAAGTTCCTGGTTGCAGTTTTCACCCTGCCTCATTTGTTGCTCATCGTTGTTCCAATTTTGTCACTCACTATTTTTTCAGTGCGATACTTCTTTTTATTGTGACAATCACAATATTATTTAGATTGCTTAAAATGATATATTTTATGAATCCACAAAATACATTGAGATTATTTGCCATTTTATGTGTCATCATCTTAAGGAAGGCATCCTTCACCTCTTTCCGATTTTTTCGACTGATCACCTGATTGACATTTTTACAAAAGCTCATCCTCTTGGTCGCCACGCCAATCTAGTTTCAAAATCAAGTTGGTATCTTTGAAACCATCTTGAGTTTGAGGGGGATACTAATGATATGATATCCTTCATTATTAAGGATATTATATTATTCTTAAATTAAAAAATTACTATTTTTAAATTTAGGCTATTTATGTATATTATGATATATATAATATCCTTTCTAAATTAAATGATTGATATGTTTTAATTTATATAATTACCATTATTAAAACTTTCCTAATTTAAGCTGCCTCATTCTCTAAAAAAAGGATAACTCGCTATATAGTCACATATATTCAATATATACACAGAAATATAGAAATCATTCTTTATTTCTCTTCATATTTCTATAGAGTGGTTGTGGTGGTCGGTTGGTGGTTGTCGTGAGGGCAATCATTCATTGTTTAGATATTGTTCAAATTATTACGTTATTTTACAATCTCATAGGAATTAAATATCATAATATACTTGTATCCATGCTTAAAGTTCTTGTCTTGAAAAACTTGGAATCAATTTCTTTCCCTCTATCCTTATTTCTCTTCCTTCATGTGAGTTCACATATTCTTGAGTGTGGAGTTATACTTAACTAAATTCCTTATTTTTTGGAATGCAGTTGTTAAATAGCATTAATGAGAAGTTAGTTATATTAACTCATTCAAATTAAAAAAAGTTGCAGTAATCATTGTCAGAAAACTGTTGAACAAATGATGATTAACTATGTTATTTATATGGTAGAAAGAGGACCCTTTATTACAAAAAAAATATTAGTTTTTTTATCAAAGATTGGACCTATTAATGAAATATAACAAAACCTTACGGGATCATTCACATCACGTGGGATAATTCTAACAGAGTATTTTTCCGAAATTGTTCTCCATACAATCTCTGTTCAACAATATCCTCCGGACCATGCACTGTCTTACATGTTCATGCATTCTTTACTACTCTTATCATTCAATATTTATTGGATTTTGTTGGGAACTAACCATCCGATGGTTTTGAGGGGATTTCCAAGTAATTTCTTTTTTTAGTGTTGGCAGGCAAAGTTTCAGCATATACTCAAATCTGAGGCCTTTGAATGCAGCTATTTGAGTTTATCTTAAGGGATTTGAGTTATTTATTTGTCGTGGATTATGGATTTGAATGAAAATCCAAATCACAGTATGAAAATGGAATGGGAACCGGATGACAAGGAAGTAACAAAATGTTATAGCGAATTCGATAGAGAGGTTGAACTCTCGGAGAGGTGTATTGAGATGAAAGAAACAGGTAGAAATGCTGAAGAGAGGTGCTTGATATTTAAACCGAAGATTGAGAATAAGAACAGTGAGTTTGAGTTGCTTGAAACTAAGTTTAAGGCACTGCAAGATGAAAAGGTTGCACTTGAAGAAGAGGTTAAGGTTTTAAGGGAAAAGAATCAAGATCTTGAAGAGAGGATCGCTTGCATTGTGAAAGAAAAAGGGGTCGTTGAGAGGAATGGTAAATCGTTGATAGATGATGGCGAGGTGGAGAGAGAGGATGAAAGTAAGGTTGTTCAATTGATGATTGAGATTGATGTTTTGCATTGCGAGAAGAACTATGCAGAGCAGGAGGTTGAAAATTGGAAGAAAAAGTGCCGGGACTTGGAGCTTCGAGTTGTTCGGTTGGAGGGAAAGTCAGTTTTTGGTGGGATAAAATGCACATCAATTGCAACCGTGAAATCAGGGAAGGTAGATTTTGATGAAAGATTTGAATCAAGGGGAAAATTTGAAACTAGTGAGAATGCGAATGTGGATGATGTTGGAGCCGGATTGCATATTCTATGTGTGAGTGAAGGAATAGTTGATTGTGCTGAAGTACTACATGCTTCAGGAGCTGCAAATTCCACCTGTAAGTCTCCCAATCAAACACCAGGAGCCGGACAAGTCGGAGGTAATTGTTTACTAATTATTGGCCATATTGGGCGCATGGCTGCTACTGTATTGTTTGTGATATTTATAGATATTAAATATATCAATCACAAATTTTTATTTGCAAAATGGATTTGAGGCCAAATAAAAGTGATATATATTAAAAAATTATATATATTGGCCAATGTATCATAATATAATAAAGTATTAGTATTGGGGAACCGATATTAACATATATTGACTGTTATATCGCGATATAAAAAAATGTCAGTATTAGAGAGATGAGGTGGTTTTTAACTGGCAGGGATGCCCCGGGTTTTGACAACTCCATGCAACGATCGTGCACTTGCTTATCAAGAAAGTAAAGTAAATTGTCAAGAGGGTGGGGTGAAACATGGCAGCCATGCTAGGAAGCACCTGGCATTCGATGATGATCGGGGCTTCCGTGCCAAGAAGATGGCTCCATCTACTCCATCAGGGGCAAAGTGTACCTCTGTGGGTGTCATTGATGTGTGTGACAGTGATAATGATGATAATATATCTTTTTCTGCAACGTCCCTGCGAAAATGTGCTGCCAAAATAGTAACTAGTGAGAGTGAAGATGATGATAATATTCCAATCAGTCAGCTCAAGCGGAAGCATCTTCAAGATCCGAATTCATTTGAAGGGCCTCCTGGTCTGCATCTGAACAACTGTACAGTGGCGTATTCTTATCGTGGGGCTGAGAGACATGCAGATTCCATCACATGCCGGAGGCGGCGTCTGGTTAAACTGAGACACCGTAAAGAGACAGGTGGGGTCCTTGAAGCTGAGTATCATTCTGGAACCGAGACAGATGAGCGTGTTGATGAAGATGATTGGGAGTGCGGTGCATATCTGTCCGACACAGATGGTGGTAGCTTGAGAAATTTTATTGTCGAAAGCTCTGATGTTTCGGATGGCACTGGCGATTCTTTTGAGCCAGAAGATTCATCGGATAGAGATATTGATTTCAAAGAGATATTATCTGGACTTAGACGAAGAAATCCAAAATTGAAGTGGGAGTTTGAGGGTGACATGCTTGCTGCTTTTGGTAAGGATCCTGAGCTGTGCATGAAGGCTCTGTGTGCTGTTTATCGGCAGCAAACTGCCGAAGAAAAATCATGCAGAGGAACTTTGACCCAGAACCATCGAGGCTTTAGCAAGTTTGATGCTCTCAGGTAGAGAGCTTTGAAACTATAAATAGTCATCCTCTCCCCTTACATTTTGATAATTTCTTTTTTTTTTTTATTTCGGCAACGAAGAATTCCTGTCCCCATCTCGTAGGTGTGGGCCAAACTTCGAGTATATGACAATGTCCACAAATATTATGCACCAAGTAAGTCAAGGCAATGGGCCAACTCCAAGTGTATAACCTCGTCCACAAATATTTTGCACCGGATAAGTCAAGGCAAGCTTGGTATGAATCGAATTCGTGGCCGCAAATCTAACTGTATTGCCCTTGTCAAGTGCACTTCGTGGGCATGTGCTAAACTTTTAGTATATATCCTCGTCCACGGAGATTATGCACCAATTAAGTTGAGACACACACTAATTAGAATTGGATTCGTGGCCATGAATAAAATTGCGTTCCTCTTATCCGCCTTTGTCTAAGTGAGTTAACTGGTATGAGTTCTTTTCATAATATTATCCAAAGTGCTCTTTAGGGCCATTTTTAGAGTATCTATAGACTTTCTGTAGACTAATTGATTTGCTCTCTTTTTGATCCCTTTCTGCAACCCAAGGGGAACAATGATAGCGGAGTTTCTCACCAATGGGGATCCACACGGTGATCTGAGGAGGTCCGTTGAGGAGTTGCAAGAATTCGATTGTGAAGCGCTCGAACTGTGTAGAACACTAGCCAGTCGCTACTCAAAGCAGCTGTTTGAGATCTACCGGAACAAAGAAGACCCGTTTTGGTGTTAGCGATGTGATCCAAATGTGTGTTTGTGTATGTATATATATATTCCCTCGCAGGGTTTCATGAACAAAAGTTGGTGCATCTGTACCCTATGACTTAGTCCTATGTAATTCTGATTCGGAAAACTAAGTGAATCAGCCCGAGTTCGGCTACGGTCCAGAGAACTTCTTTATTTGGCCCGACTTGGCTCATTGAAAGCTACTCTTGCTATAGCGGTTCTGTTATGAATTTTTTGAGTATTATATATATATATATATATATATTAATGATTGAGATTATTTTAAAAGCATGTGTTATTTTTAGTTTTAGTCTTTTATATTGTAATGTTAGGTTTTATCTATTGGAAGAACAGGGAAGTCTAATACTATGAGGTATAAATTTTTAAAAGATTACTTTAATGATGTTTAATTTGATTAAATTATAAAACATTTGAGGTTAATAGAGATTTTGAGTTAAAAATTAAGTGCTTAACTTATATATGAGCGTGTTTTAAGTTTATTTTTATCAATTCTTTGATGATCCGGATTTGTTTATACAATTGAAGCTTCGACGAAAAAGCAATTTAAGATGTATCTAAAAAATAATTAACACAATTCTTAGTAATTATTAGTAATTTTTCATTTTAGTAATTATAAAATGAAAAATGTTAAATGTCTTGTCATATATAATTTTTTTAATAACGGTATTTTTATATAAGTAGAAAATGTGGGTTTTTTTATTTTTTTATTTGTATGTGAAAAAATAATTGTAAAAGATTATTAAAGGGTTATTCATGATACGGTATAAAATGAGCTAGCGTAATACTAAATTAAATAATAGATTCAATTCCCAATGGCTTAATAGAAGAAGTTATAAAATCAATCGAATAGTAATGTTCGAATATATGAACCAAATAATATTATATAAACAGATAGATATTAAATGACCATAATGAATTACTTAATGGTCCGATACAGAAGGGGGTTGGAACGATTCCATGACTAGTAACCGAGTGGCTCAATTATTGAATTGGGATGGGCACTATACAGTGTAAGTAACGTCTCTCACTATTAATTTGAACGGTATAGATCTTAGGTACTGATCAGCGAAACGATACTTCTAATTATAAATAAAATCTCTCCCAACAAGAAAAAGAGTAAGAAAAGAAAAAAAATAAAAAAGATAACTCATTAGATGAAAGTAGTATAGTCCACCAAACACACTTATTCCCATATTTTCTAATCTTCTACGTCTAATTCTTCGTAACTTTGAAATTCTAATATAAAAATTATTAATTTAAGTGTTAGATGATATATTAGGGAGCAAATCTCGTATATTTTTCACCTTTAATTTATTTTTTTGTGGTGTACATGATCTAAATTTATAATTACAAAAATTTAATAAGTTATCATTCGAATATTCGAACGAATCTAAACGGCTTCCTAATTCGTACGTCACTTTAGATTCATGAGATGTATTAGTTATAATTTTTTATTTTTTATTTAAATTCAGTGGTAGGTTCTTAGGCGTTGGATATTTTATAGCTTTCATCATTTTATTAAATCTAGTACAATATTTTTTTGATAAAAAAATAAAATATATTTATATATATTTTTATTGCATTATTTTATATATTTAACATATTTTGGTGACCTAAGTCTAGAAAAATCCACGTTGGCACCAACGGATAAAAAAAATGACAGTCTGGCCAATTATTCAGCTAACGGAAACCAAACAAAAGTAAAAGGTCCATGAAAGGTCACTTGGACATGTGGGCAATCTCTTGACACGGCACATGCTGAATGGACGGTCCGGATGATTCTAAGATAAATTGTTAAATTATAAAAATTTAACAATTATAATTTAAATATTAAAGAATATTTTTAATATAATTATTTTTATTTAAAAAATAAAATATTAATAAATAATAACATTATAAATAAAAATTAATATTATAATTATGTTTAACTTTTTTTAAATTATCAAATTTTGATCCAATAATTTAATAAAAATATAACATTAGTAAAATTAGAATTCTTATTTCTGTCAATCAACCTTGTGATAAGAAGACTCCATCTTTTAAAAGAATAAAAATTAATTTTTTATTAATTTAAATTATTTATTTTTAAATAAATTATTATAATATAATAATTAATTTTAACTAAAATTTAATTTTTTTAAAAATAATTAAAATATAATTATTTATTTAAATTTAAATAATTTAAATTTAAAAAAAATTGACACCAAATTTTTCCTTCTCTCTCTTATTTAGTGGACTCCCCGTTGTTCTCTCTCCAGTTCCCAAAAAGACGAAACAGAACTACGAGAATCTGTGTTGTTCCCCATTATATGCTTCTGGCTTGACGCCTGATTTTCAATCAATTTGCTTGTGGGTATCCATTTCCAACTGCTCTCCGTCTCTCTGGACAGCTCTCTTTCCCATCTCAGATTGAGAGAAAGAGAGAGAGAAAGCGAGTGAGAGAGAGAGTTGTTGCGATTCATCGTTTCTCGTTGAGGGAAATCAGAGTGTGATTAGTGTGAACTTCGACAGAAAGATTAAGAAAATATGGAGATGGGTAAGGCTTCATTCTTCGTTTTAGCCATTGTCTGTCTCATAGTTGCAATGGCACAGGCACAGTCTGTAGCTCCGGCTCCTGCCCCCACCAGCGATGGTACGTGCTCTGTTTCCTTATTTGTTCGATCTTCGTTTTCTCTTTGTTTCCCGAGAAAATTAGCACTTTAGAAACCCTCCTTTTTCTATGAATTTGATGTCATGGTTTAATAACATGTAATCGGTACCTTGAAATTGGAAAACTCTTGTGAACGATGCTAGGAAAATGTGATGTTTTGTTGTGCATTTTAGAACAATAATTTCTGGGAAAGAATTGACCGGAAAAAGGAAGAAGGGATGGTGTGAATAGGTTGAAAATAATGGAAACTAGTGAAAGGAAAATGTTCCTAATCGATCTACAATTTACTTTTCCATCAATTTGCTGTAATCTAATGGAAATTTGTGATAATCCAAAAACAGAGTAGTGAAGAAACTAAATAATGTTATCCAAAATTTCCTATTTCCGTCAATTATCTCTGAACATGGAAACATATTTCCATGGCGGGTGGTCTCATAATTGATAATTTATTTCCATCGCTTGAAACAGTGAGGGTTCAGGATTTTGTCATTTTAGAAAGATATACGCATAATGGAGAAATTCCAATCATGAAAGATCTTCTGCTCTGCAATCTTTTCCTTGAAATTCTGATTTATAATTGCATACCCTTAAATCCGGAGTAGGTATAAATTTGAAAATATAATATTAGTTTGAATTGACATAAAACAGTAATTATTTTAAAATTCTCCTTGTATTGGGATTCCACCTTCTTAAGGGTGTAAGATGACTATCCTATTATGTAGTTAATGTCCACCGCTGATGTCCTACAAAAATGACAGATTGCATAATTTTTAGATACATTTTTTTGAAATTACTCACCAAAAATAATAATCTACTAAAAAAAAAGACACTTACTAATTAGATAATCGATATACTTTCAACAAGCCTGAGCTTACAAAGAAAAGGAAAAACTGTAATGCATTGCTTTACAATTTTGGGCTTGATTTTAAAGACCATCAGTTGAAGCGTATTAATCTTTAGGAATGCTTTATATACATCTATTTTATTGGAATTCATTCTTTTCTATTTGTTATGTTTGCCTCGAAACTCATTTTTTAGTCAAGATAGCTCGATCGCATCCATTGCCCTCTCATAAAAGAAGGACAAAGAAAGAGAATTCAGGGTTGTTTGCCCTTTAGACCAATAAAAAGTGCAATTCCTGCTTTGATTCTTGAAGTTTGAAAGAAAGAAAGGTCCAAAAATTAGAGTGGGGTCGAGACCCTTTCGGGCACCCATAGCTGACTCAAAGTGCCCTGAGAACTGTGTTAAATGGACGCCTATTATACGACTTATTAACTCTGCTTAGGGTGAGCGTATCTTTTATTTGTCAGTAATTAGGTGTACCCCTATTATGTGTACAAAGTCATCCAAACTCTCTTAAATTATACTATTTAATTATAAATAAAATAAAATTTTAATCTAGAGAGTTTCTTTTGATTAAGCGCATCAAGCCTGGAGTGAATATCATCATCATCATCATCCGCAAACAAGTAAAAAAAATGTTGCTTTAAATTCTCTAAAAAGGGGAAGAAATTGCTTTGAATGAGTATATATTTTCTTCATAGTGCTTCTATATGTAATATTTACAAAGAATTAGATATATATAATATCATATTATATTATAAAAATATTATTTTTATCTTATAATAATATGTATAATCTTATCTTATATTATTGAGAGATTATTTTTATAATTTAATCCATGACTCTCATTTTACAATTAACCCACAAATACTCCATAAACACATCATTTAGAATGCCATTTCGCATGCGATAAAATTTGCATTAGTCGATCTTTCATGTGCAATTTAGAAATTTATTAAAAATACATGTAAATGAAACTATATAAACAGAACTTTTGTCGTACATGTTAATATAGAAAAGAAGAATGATTGAACTGTATTTGAATTTAAACATTTATTATTGTTGTTGTTGCTATTATTATAACAGGGACAACAATCGATCAAGGGATAGCTTATGTGCTAATGCTCGTGGCCTTGGCGTTAACTTACCTCATCCACTAATCAACCATTCAATAATGTCTACAATGAGTTATTTTTTGTTTATTTATGGAGGGAAGGTGGTGGTGTGTGTGTGAAATTTGGAGAAAGGCTCTCTGAAGAATTTACTTGCACATAACATTTTAAGCATGGCATTCTATTTGTAGCAAGATCTCTTAATGGGTATGCTTGGAAGGCTATTACTATCCCTAATTGTTGTTCAAGGGGCATTTTTACTACTACTTGAAGTACCTATTGTTGGGAAAGAAAACGCGGAATACTTTTCCCTATTCACTGAAGCGACAGAGAAGAAGAATGATTGAAAAATAGAACAATGAACACACAAGATTTTACGTGGAAAACCCTTCTCAATCAAGAAAAAAACCACGGGACATCCGTCCACTGAAAACGTATTTTTACTATGTGAGATTTTGGAGATTACAGTCGAGAATGAAG
>JAOVVI020014988.1:0-11334 GCA_028571085.2 Nepenthes alata | reverse complement strand
TATCATGGTGTGTGATCATTGGTGACGACATCTATGAGTGGTTTTGCCGACAAATAATTTTTTTGGCTATCAATAGGATTCTTCGCTGGTTTTCCCACCCTTTGCATTCATCCATGCAATGGAGGCTTTTTTTGGTATTTTTCATCATAATTTTGTGTTTAGAAGTTGTTTTGTACAATAGTTATTTGGGTCAATATTTTCACCTTGGAACCACAACCCAGGTCATGAAGTTTGTGACACATTTTTGACCGGGATTGCTTGGATAGGCGATATGGCTTAGTGAAATTAGCAACCAGCTTGCTGAATTTGTTAATCCATTTTTTAGTTTTTTTTTTTTTTTTGGTTTTTGAAAAGATTGAAGAATTAAAGAAGTTGACAGATACGAAAGCTCTGTAAACTGAAGTGAAGTTGATGCAAGAAAAAAAGAAAAAAAAAAAAGCAAAGACATGATGTTTGTTGGCTTTTCAGGTAGAGGCATTTGATGTTATTTTCAATATTAAGCTTTATAGTGGCCTTTGGCTTTTTCTTATCACCACATTTGTAATTTGCTTATTGGTAATTAATGGGATTGTTGCCAAACTAAGTGTCTTTACTACAAAATCTTAATTTTTTGTCTATTGAAGAAGAAACACAATATATGTGTATATATACCATAAATTAACATAGTATAAACTAGATCCTAGTAACCTGAGTTTTCTTTGTTAAAACATCAAAATAATCTTCTTATTAAATTTATAACTAACATTAATTATCTGAACAAAATATATAAATGAACTCTTTAAGTGAACCAAGCAACCTCTATAATAATCACAAACTAATTTCATACTGGTAGTGTACTGAAAAGGTATACCCATTCGCACTATGCATTAGGTTAGTGGCCTTTCCAAATACCCAAAATGAATCATAGATAAAGCTCAAGTCACGTGATATTGATATTTGAATGATTTGGGTGATGAAATAATGAGAACTATGTTATAAAATTAGATTCATAGGGATAATTCCTTTCCCCCTTTTTTAAACAACTTGGGATATAGGTAATTTGAGTTTTGGCCCAATATTCCTAAAGATAGTTTCTATGATAAGTTAATTCTTTTCTTTTGCCTTCTTTGCATACTCTCTTTCATGTGCATGGGTACTTTGTGTCTGTCTTTACTGTCCTTCAGCATCATCTGACTGTGTTGTGAATGCTTTTGCTTGCATACTTATTCCAATTTACATACTGCATTGCAGTGAAATAAATGGGGCTTTTGGAAGTGAAACATATTCACTTCTCTGCATATTTTCACTTCTTTTGTTCTGCTAAAGTACTATAACGGCGTAACCCCATGAGTGTGATGATGGCTAGAAAATGCATATGGTTATTGGATATGCTGGCGAATGTGTAATACACCAAAAGTCTCATGTCTGAAATTTGAGGAATTTTCCCTCACATTTTAAGTTAGGAATAGTAGCTGAATTTGGATGAAAATATTGGCAGATATCCGATATGTCGGTATTAGTATCCCCTTGATATATATGTATATATGTATGTATCTATGTATATATGTATGTATATATGTATATGTACTGACCAATATTAAAATATTGGGTGATGCACTTAATATTTAGCCAATATTTGTTTAACATTTTACGTTTTTTAGGAATTTTTTTTCCAATGCATCCAATATCGTCCAATATATTTGATATTGATATGGTGGCAACCGATACCAATATTAATATTTTCATCCATGCAGTAGAACCATTACCATTATGGTTATGCTTTAAAAGGTGAAAAATAAAATCAAAACCTATAAATTAAAACAAAACTTGTGGGCACCGTTTTGTTGGGCATTTGCAGGGAATCTTGTTAGATTCATTTCATTTTTTTATTCTCTCTTGTACTCTCAACCATAATGATTTCATCGTGACAACTTGGATTATGACAATATATTAAAGTGTAGGAGCTATCTTACAATCCAATGCCCAAATTGTCTAGACGAAATCCTTACCGTTGGAGTATCGAAGAATTTTATAATGGGCAAATTATAACAACTCTCCTTATCAGGTGTTAGCAAATCTGGTGTTCTATGTTAGACATGTGAAGCATGTGACCAAAATATACAAGTCGCATTTAAGTGTATTAACTAGAGTTTCCTTGTCTTTTAGCTGACTGTTCCAATCAAACTGGCTAAAGGTTGCCACTTGCAAGATATACAATAATATCTGCAATTTTTTGTTATTTCCTCCCCCTTGTGGAGCGTGAGCAGAGTTGTTGTGGGGTATTGGTAGTGAGTTTTGTTACAGCGGTAAGGTTATTCTATTGTTATAGGTTCAAGTCATGGAAATGAGCTCTCTACATTTTAGGGGAAGCTACATGCATATAACATGTCATAGAACCTGTAATATGGAAAGCCTTGTTGATCAAAACATCTCAATGATATTAGAGATATTTGATTTCATATGAGAGACATTTGATTTGTTTGATTTTTATTTGATTGATTTGTTTCCATGTTTTGTAATATCTTGGGGATTTTAGAAATTCTATAGTTTTAGTAGGCTCAAGATGCTTGGAAACGTTATATTTTATTTTTATTTTTTCTTTATTTTAGGTTGTTAATTAGAAAATTATGTTTGTTTTTGGCACATCACAATTATATTGAGAAATTCTAATTCTCATTCCTTCTCTATGGGAATCTCTGATTCTCCCATTTTCTCAATTCCCTTCTCCATTTCTTTCCTTCCCCTCTATATTTTTCTTTGCACCCTATTTCTCATTCCTGCATCACTTGTGCACTGGGCCTGTGAGGCATTGTTTAATAACCCTGCGAGACAAGAACTTAATTAAAAGCTGTATATGTCTGCTGCATTAGGAGGTCCTATTATTTTATAAGAGGTGAAGGCTGAAATCTCCTTGAGCTGTGAGTGTGTTTCCTTGCCAATTTAAAAAAAAAGATATAGAAGTTTTGCTCAATTCTCAGTTGCATTTCTGTGTAGCTTAATTTTACTTTCTTTTGCTCATTTGTTTTAATTCTTGTCATTGTTTTTGCTTTTATGTTTTCATCTTAGGTCCAAGAGAGCTTACTGGTGCAGTTGATCTCATTAGTCATTACAAGTTGTTGCCACATTATGAGTTTTTCTGCAAGAGGCCTCTTCCCGAATCCATTTCCGATACCCACTACCTTCATAACGTGGTTGGAGACACTGAAATTAGAAAAGGCGAAGGAATGCAATTGGATCAGCTGATTGAAAATCAGTCATTTGTTCGGAATGAAAATATACGCATACAGCCTTTTGACATTGCCGTGCTTGGAGAAGCCTTTCATCTGAGAGATGGTACTCCCGTTGAACTGCCTCCTGTGAGTACTCTGCATTTTTGGGTTTCTATCTTAGGTCTCAATAGGTTGGGAGCATGTAATGAAATATCTTATCTTTTTCGACAGCATGACAAAATTGTGATATGTCAGCGTGTTGGTGATATATAGTATTATATTGATCGATATTTGTTTCAGAGTTTCTGATTCACAAATTAAAAAAAAAATTATGTATGATATGTACTACTACCTGACACGACAAATTCTATTACGACTATGACTGATATTGGTACCAATATTTTCATTTATGGTTGGGGTGAATTGCCTTATGAAGTTTCAGTTTTCAGGAAGTGATTAAGTAATTTGAACACCTTGGGAAGTTCAACTTCCCTTTGATGTTGAAAACTCCCCCCTTTGGATGAGGAAAGTGCAGCTCACTGACCCGTTATAATTAGGCCAGAGAAGAATGCAAAATAAAAGAAATTAAATACTCTTTCATTAAAGCAAATATTGGCTTATATGTATCGATATCGGGGCTCCCGAATCTCTATATTTTCTGATATCGAGACAATATCATGATATGATTTTGTATCAGATGTATACCATGATATATCGGCCAATTCAACCTTGTCAGCTTATATTTTTCATATTTTTTTCTTTCCAATATATCTGATATCTATACGTTTTGTTTGATATGTTCAATACTGATATGACTGCTATTGATATTAATATTTTATCCATTCTCCCTTCTAACCCACACGTGATAACACAATTGGTAAGAGTGACTTACTGTATCGCATTTGAGCCTTTGAGTACGAATTTGATTCCTGCTGAACTAACCTAGTTCATAGTCTTTGCGCATGAGATAATGCACCTGGAGTTTGGGCTGAACCCACGGGGCTAGAGTTTTGGCCAAGCTCATGAAGGAGGCGGGGGTTGTTCTTTAAACCACCTTCCAACAAAAAACTTCTCAATCCTTATTTGTAGACAACCATATGTCGTCATTCCAACTTTCTTAGGAAGCATTGATGTAAAAATTGGCCGATCTGATAATGTATCGGTATCTACGCCCCCCCCGGCGGATATTGGTATTTTCTGATAACACGATAATATCGTTATATGTTTCCGTATCAATTAATACGTTCTTGTCAGCTTATGATTTTTATAAGTTTTTATTCGTTCATGATATTCAATACCAGTACGTATTATTCTATATGTTAGATACTGATATAATTGTAGTCAATACCGCTATCGATACCGGTGCTTTCACCTATGCAAGTATAACTTGGGATGTAACTTCTTGAAAAGTTCTATAGGAAGCAGACTGTTGTGAAGCAAATGAGAACTTAGATTCCAAAAATTTACTTTTGGTATCCTGCAGGCAGAAAAGGGGATCCCTACTGTCGCGGGAAAGTCTAAAAGTGAATCAAAGGACAAGGAGAAGAAGCACAGGAAGCACAAGGATAGGGATAAAGACAAGGACAAAGAACATAAGAAACACAAACATCGACACAAAGATCGTAGTAAAGACAAGGAGAAGGAGAAGAAAAAGGATAAAATGGGGCCTCAGGATTCTGGCGCTGAACATTCTAAGAAGCATCATGAAAAGGTTTATACATCTTAAATCTTCTGCATCTGATTCATCTGTGTTTAACGGTATCAAGAGGACTGAAATTTGTAGTTGGGCTGATCTTTTCCTGAAATTTCATCTGATCATACATTATGTTGCTTTTATCCTGGATAAGGGCTTGGTTTGAATCTCTTGGGAAGGGTTATGGATGAAGATATTGGTATCGATATTGGTTGTGGCCATATCGTTATTGGACAAGACTTATCGGTATCAAATATATCAAAAAGAAAAAAATTTCTAAAAATTGTAAATTGATAATATCGTATCGATTAATATATCGGTTGTATTAGCCAAATATCACCGATATGAAAACATATCACGATATTGTCGTGGTATCGAAATATCGGTATTCGGAGGCTCCGGTATTGATACATATATGCCGTCGATATCTTCATAGATAGGTATTATCAACTTATTCTATTAGGTATTCATAAGGCAAAGAGTTTAAGTTGTAGGTTGTTCCGTTTGAGGAATTGCATAATTCTATTTGAGTGATGTTAAAGAGGTATTCTTTGGACATGCTTAAATGACCTGGCATCCCATTTATTCATCCACACTGATATGGGCCCATGTAAAAATAGATTGATTATTGTGAGTTCGATCCTTGAGGATGTCCCCCAACTATTTCTCATTCTGTTTTGATAACTTTGAATACTCCAAGGATTTGCTTATTGAGTTCATTATATAGCGTGGATGAAAATATTGATGTCAATCGTGACCATATATGTATCAGATATATCGGACAATGAAACTAATATCGGATATATTATAAGGACAATTTTTTAAAATCATAAATTGATAGGACCGTGTCAACCAATATTTTGAATATCAATCGATATATCGCCGATATGAAAATATATTACAATATTGCCACGTTGTCGGATGATATGAATATCCAGGGACTCGATATCGATACATATCTATCGATATTTGCGTCAATGGTCTATAGTGGATTGAAGAATATTGAAATTCTAATTATCTTATATCCATGCATACATACATGCAATGGTAAATGAATTCACAGCGAAGGAACAAATTGATGTCATGTTTTATCCATTTTTTAATGGAATTTTTACCCTATTTGATTATTCTCTTTTCTTGGGTTCACAGAAGAGGAAGCATGAGGGAGATGAAGATATTAAGGACATTCATAGACACAAAAAGAGTAAGGTAAGATCTACATGATATAATTACATTCATTCTCTTTGAGTTTTTGCTTGCTTTTGTGACTTTTATCTGAGGACATTAGCTCTAGCTCTATTTTATTCATGCATTATTAAAAACCTCTTATTTTTCACCAAATTGTTACAGCACAAGAGCTCTAAAATAGATGAGATGGGCGCAATAAAGGTTGCAGGGTGAAAAGCTAGTGTAGTGTTGTGTTCATTGACTTTTCTTAGATGTGGTGACTTTCTTTCGATGGCCATTTCGTCGCTTTTGTGAAATCACTTGAGGTAAACTTGCTCATTTGATCTTGTTCTCTCTTTATTTTTCCTATACCTTAAGATGCATATTACTCTCTTGCATTTGCTTTCTGTGGAACTGGATAAAACTATAAAACATCTGTAGCTTCTGCCAAATGTTTGGTTAATGGAGAACTGTGTCGAATGCATTTTATGATCAAAATATACATTTGAAATTGAAATTAAATTATTTTAGAATATCTATTAGACCTGTTGTTCTACATGGAGCAATATGCTGGGCAATCAAATAATATCTATAAAAAGTAAACGTTATAAATATGAGAATAAAAAGATAAGATAATAATAATTCCCTAACATTAGGTCTTTTTTAAATTAATTCAATTGTGGAATAATACGACTAGTGATATTTATAAGCGGTTAAGAGTTATACCAATAGAAGATAATATGAGAGAATGACATTTAATGTAGTTTGGACACTTGAAATGTAGGCTAAATGAAGTATCTATGAGCAAAAAATGAAGAGATAGACTGAGAAAAACTTAGAGTGAAATAATAAAAATAATTTAAAATTGTTCGTATTTTCAGAAAATATTGTATTAAATCGAATAAAATGAGAAAACTAGATTCATATAGGCGATCAAACTTGGTGATACCTAAGGCCTTGTCATTGTAGCTTGGGCTAGTTGAGAGAGCTTTGTGTTATCTTATTGGAGAATTAGGTGCCTGCAATTGTTGTACTATTTGTCCTAGCAGTGGCATTTGGCGACACCTTTAAGTAACGTAGCGTCACGTCTATCCATCCATTCTACCAAGCCCACACATTAATAGATGGATAGGTAAGTGTTATGTTATCCGAGAGAATTCCTAAATATTTCCATTGTAAGTGTTATGTTATCCAAGAGTATTCCTTTAATATTTTCCTTTTTCTTATATAAGATAAATTTTCAATCTCTTTGATAGATAGGAGGCTCAGCTTTGTAAAGACTTATTAGAGATTGTTTGTTTGTAAGAATGAGGGCACCTGAGCCAAATGTCAAAGCTTGTTCGATAGATGAGCGAAGCTCGAGCCTAAGTGGCCTTAGTTTCAGAATGATGAACAATTTGGTTAGGCTGGTTTACGTGCTTGTGAGCAGACTAGTTTATAGGCTCATAATAGATTTATTTAAGGGATATAGATATCGTTCAAAGCTTTGTTCATAGACTCGATTAAGAGTTTGACTTTATGAGTTTGGCACGATAAACAAGCTAAGCTTGATTTTGCTCGGCGAGCTCATACTTGAGCCTGACTCGTTTATGCATAAACAAATTAAGCCACTAACCAATCTTGAGCCTATCTATGTTTTACCAAGCCAAGTTTGATCTAAGAAAATAAGGCTAGGTGCAAACTCAAGCTTGTATAGAATATAAAAACAGTCAAGCTACCCCCTGTACATGTTTGGGCTCGGCTTGACTTGGTTCATTTGCAGCTATAAACTGGAACTTAAACAATTTTCATGCAGCTGATCCAAAAATACCAGGGAAAAGCCCTAGGTGGTCATGCTAGGCAGCCATGGCCATTTTGTGTGTAGATTTACATGTACATTTGGTTTGCTTATACACCGTACTTTCTTTGATGCCTTTCGCAGGGTATATTTACAGAATATAGGGTTCTCTAGAAGAAGTTGGATTCGTTTTCGGATGAACGAGTTGGCGACGAAGGTACATTTTGCTGATGCTGAACTTCTATGTATCATAATATATCTAGGCCTTTGGATATAATTGCTAGTATTTGGACTCTTGATCAATTTTTTCTTCTCAGTTTATACGGCACGCCAGGTTTTCAACGATTTCCCATTGCTGTAACCCCTTTTTTTTTATTGGAGGTCCAAAGTTGAGTTTTATTGTCAGTTCTCAGTTAGAATTTGCTGCAAGATTGTTAGGTTCATGAAGGTGAATTGCTACTGATGTATTTTTATATATATATAATTTTCAAATCTGTAGTAATAGCCATGATTCCCAGCCTGCCTTATCTGTCTAAACAGGCGCTAGCCGTTAGATTTTGGGCTAGGGCTAGGGCTAGGGTTAGGGTTTCTTGTATCCTAAGATACCCATTGACTAATTCTGAAATATTTCTTTGTAAATATTTAAAAATAAGGGATGATTGGTTCACTGAGGTTATTTTTGTTACCTTGTTAGGCAAGGAATGGTGCATGAAAGGATTGGTGCTCTCTTTTTTTTCTTTCTTTCTTTTGTTTATAAGATTGCATGTTTGTATTTTTGTGGAGGTAACGAAGAATCCCCATTCCCGATTTGTGGGCTCGGGCTAAATTCAAAGCGTATGACATCACTTGAAAAGATCATGGTCCCGATAAGCCAAGTCGCTTGGCCGCAGGAATCGAATCGGTAACATTTAGCCACACGATCTTTCCAAATCGGGTCCCACACCGGCATTATGTTTAGCTTTGACGATGGTGTACCTGTCGATTGTTTCTCGGTGTCCGATTTGCCATTCAGTCAGTTGACATAGATGAGTCGGTCAAGGGAATAAATCGGTAGAAGGTTTAGTTTCGGGTCCAAGCAAGCGATCAACCAATTTGATCGAGGGTTTGGGCTTGACAGGCCAGAATTGAACCGATTAGACCAAGATGAGAGACGCCGGTTCCCTAGTCAAGTTTAAAGTCATTTTCTTTAGGTTGAGTTATGTTATGACCTTTCTATTTTTTATAAACTATAATGGATTTTGACAGTCCATTAAACATGTTGGATCTATCTTATAATCATATACATACGTTTAAGTCATAAAGCTAAGATTATTACCATCGAAAATATTAGAAGATTCTAATGTCTTCTTTGTGATTTTGTATAATATCTATAAACCCAAATTCAAAACTTTATATAGTATTTAAGTTGTCGGGTAAAATTTTTATTATTCAGATTTTATTTTTATATAGATTTTATAATATGAATGGATAGATGATATATCGCATTACTGACTATATTTTAATGATATTCTAATAATGTCTAAAACACATCTCCCGGTGGCAGTGATGGGATCTTCTACATTATAACTAAATGGAAAACTATAAAGAAAAATGTTACATATCTAATTTTATTTATAAATGTTAAAGTTATATTTATAAAAACTTAACAAATTTGGAATGATATTTATAATAAATAAAGCATAAAAAATATTTTTTAAATATTTTTTTTGGAAAATCTATTTAACATGAAATTCACACCTTGAAATTAAGATTAAAAAATATATTTTCAACTCATTATTTGTCTATAAATATTGTTCTAAAAATATTGAATTACGTGAATATAGTTTTGATTTTTTAAAAAATAAATTAAATAAAAGTTATATAATTTAGTTAACTGAAGAAGTATTTTTGAACCCAAAAAAATATTTTCCTTTTTTCTAAAATAATTGAAAGTTATTTGTTAAAATATTATAATATTATTAACTATTTATATGGACTGGATTCTTAGGACTTAGCCTTATGACCTTAATGGGAAAATGGCTGAGGTAGCCGTTAATGGTCGAGATAGCTGTTAACGGTCGAAGTATCTGCTAATAGCCGAGATAGCTATTAACGACTAAGGTAGTTGTTAATGGCTAAGGTAGCTGTTATCGGCTTAGGTAGCAAGTCGGCCGGTTAATGATTGTTGACCGGCCAGATTGAATAGTAGACCGAAGAAGATAGTTAACTGGAATGAATTGTTGACCGGATTGAATAGTTGACCGGTTAGTATAGCTAACAGGATTGGATAGAAAATCGGAGTAGATAGTTGACCGGATTAAAAAAATTGACCGAATTGACTCGTTGACCGGTTTGATTGGGTTATCAGCAGGTTGAAAATAGAGGTCGGAATGGTCAAAGCTAGAGTGAATGACCTTCTCCCACCTGCTCCGTTGACATTTTTTATAAGAGATTTGAAAGAAGTATCAGAGTAGTTAATCCACCTCTACCTGCTTTCACTTATCTTGTTGTTTTTGAATACTGAATCAGGGGGGTTAGGGAGGAGAGTTTTTAGGAAATCTAAAAAAAGAGCACAAAGGAGAAGAAAGAGAGGAAGAAATTCTAGGCCAGATTGAGTGAAAATCTGTAGATCAGGCAAATGTATTCTATACTTTATCTTTAGCTGATACTTATTCTTGTTTGATATTTTTGAGTATCATTATTTTAATATCCTTCACTACTATATTTCTACAGATTACATATCATGATAATTATTTCTCATATTTTATAAAAAAATTTCATGTTTTAGTGCATGTACTATATTTATATGTTGTATTTCATTTCATAATTTATGTTCGAATATTGTTAAAATTTCTCTCTGTTGTTTGAGTTCAAAATTGAAGTAATATTGGTAAAGTTCAAGCTATAGAACACGAAAAAGTTACATTACATGTTTAGTTATACTATTTGTAAATATCAGTTTGCTTATTTGAAAACTTCATTGTTGGAAGTTAAAATATAAGCCACAGGACCAAGAAAATTTGTATCTGAAATACAGCAAGTGAAAACTCTGCAATTTGATATTTATTATTTGATATATGGCCATCGGATGAAAGAACTTTGTTTAGAATTTCGATCTAAAATGATGGCCGAGTAACTGTTGATCTGAAAAGCAGTCGATATGATAAATGATGGTCGAGTAGCTGTTGACCTAAAATATAAACGATATTAAACATTTGGTTAAAAAATTGAATCAAGGATATTGGAATGATAACTCGAGGATTTCCTCTGGGCCATGGAAAAATTTTTGGTAGCATCTTTGGATTATGGCTCCGTATACCGGGTTAAAGGCATTATTGCCCGCCTCTGAAAGTAGAATAAGATGGTTGCCCTTAGATTGTGTGGAGATTACACAATCCTTCCTCGATTTTGTCTGTTCCCGTCCGGTCCCTAAAGATGATTGAGTTTTTAAGATAATTTTGAAAGCAAAGTAACTAAGAATAAAAGAAATAACATCCGGATTTATAGTGGATTGGTAGCCATGAAAACTT
>JAOVVI020014987.1:0-11334 GCA_028571085.2 Nepenthes alata | reverse complement strand
TTTCCACTCCATTCCTCCCGTACCTTTTGAATGTACGTTACCTATTTTAACTTATTTACCTTCCAATTATCATTTTTTAAAACTCGGGTCGTCACACTTCGGCTCCTTGAAGGCTTACTGATATTCCTCCGATAAGTCCAACTTTATATCTTTTTTGAACAAATTTGTTAAATGTGACGGAACGGGTCATAAATCTCGTTGACCACCATCAATAATCATCCATACATACATACATATATAACACCCAGAACCATATACGTTCTTTGGTATATAAACCTTATACTTAGGGACTCCCACTTATAAAATTTCTCTTTACTTTTTCTTTTCTCTTTGACTCACACACAGGATCAATGGCCAAATTTCTCAAGTTAGCCACCAAGGTCTTTAGTTAACCTTATCTTGCCCGACCATGAAACTAGGTCAGTCGGTTACAACGCAAAACAAAAGACAAGTGAGACGCCACTAAAGACCAAAATTTCACAAACCATAAAATTTTACGAAAGTGTTGAAATACTTGTTTTATTTACACATCAAGCCCATAATATAAAAATTTCCAAAACATTTCAAAATACATCAATTTTGCCCATGATTTGGCTATAATAATCCAGCATGATCGATCATCCTAGCTAGTCTGTCCAGCTCTATTCTGTTTTGTCTTTCATAAATTCTTGTTCCTCTGAAAGTCAGAAAACTACAAGGAGTGAACAACGCTTAGCAGTGTACCATTAAGCTAAAACATACATAACTATAGCTTTTAGACGAAATCAACGAAACCAGGTGCAAGTATCATGCATACAAAACATAACTGGCCGGAAGTAAATTCATGAAGGAAAATTTCCAAATCAAAACTTTAGCAAAAAAAAAAAATAAACTTTTCTCTTTTCAAAAATCGGTTACATTTTAGACTTACAGCTACTCGGCCATCATGGCTAAAAAACAGCTATGTTTTAGGACTGTAGCTACTCGGCCACTAAGGTTCGAAGATGGATACATTTTAGGCCTACAGCTACTCGGCCACCATGGTAAGAAACAGCTACATTTTATGCTTGCAACACTCGGCTATCATGATCAGAAACGTCTATATTTTAGGCCTGTAGCTACTTAGCCATCAAAACTTTATTCTTCAAATTATGAGCTTCTAAAAGTATTAAGCCAAAGTCCGAAGGTCTTTAAGGGCGTGAAAGTTTGGAGATCTTTAAAGGTGTGCTTATGATCATAAATAACTAACTTCTTAAAGTTCTTCCTTAATTCAAATGATCAAAGTTCTACAATGATGCATTCATAAATGATGACAATATGCAAAAGTCAATTACCTTATCATAGTTCACGTAATATGAAAACAATATTACTTTACATATGTTTTAACATGAACTTGTAAAAAACGTAGGGTACACTTGCCTAGAATCGGATCTATGAATTTTTTTATTTAGATCTGGCCTATAGTCCTTGGTGCTTTTACCCAAAAATTGTCCCAATCTTCAATCCTAATTCTCAGATTCAATATTTATAAGCATTAGGGCTGGTGGTAGTAAGTGGGAAAAGTTAACTAAATTGTACTTTTTTTCTTGCTCGCCTTTCCTTTTCGGAAGGTCAGTGGAGTGGATGGAGCACGTCACCTATGCAGATTTTGTCAGTCAATCTTTAATAAAAACCAGCCATCAACTCAATCTGGTCATCTATCATAATCGGTCAACAATTTGTGCCTACAATGGTTACCTCATAATTTCCGGTTAACTTGAGTACTCCAGCTTCCTCTTCGAGAATTTTTCGGAAGTCATCTCTGAAAATCGTCTCCAGAAAACGTTTTTGAAAATCCCCCCTCACAATCTCCGGATACCTTCTCATGGTCTCCAGAGGCTTACCATGGTCTCCGGAAGCTTAAAAAGGTCCCCGAACATCTCCACGGTCTCTGGAAGAAACTTTTGTTCATGGTCTTCAAAAATTTTCATCCAAGGTCTCCGGATCATCTCCTTTGGCATCCAAGGTCTTCAGAAGTTTTGCATGCATCTTGGTCTCCGGAATTCAGCATCTTGGTCTCCGAAAGTTTGGCTTATGGTCTCCGGAAGCTTACCATGTAAGGTCTACGGATCAACTCCTTTGGCATCCAAGGTCTCCGGACATCCCCATGTTCTCCACGGTCTCCAGAATTTCATCCAAGGTCACCAGAAGTTTTTTATCTTCAAAATTATCGTATTTGGAAATTAGCGTCTCCGAAATTACCATCCAATTCTGTCTGGAAATGGTCTCTCGGAAAACATCTCCAAAATTCTGTTCAATCCTGTCCGAAAATTGTCTCTGAAAAAATTGTTACTCAAGCCGATCAAATAACCACTCAATAAAACCGGCCATCACCCTCATATGAATACCAGGCCATTTCCTCAAAATCAGCCGTGCACTCCTCAAAAGCAACCCGGCAAATCGCCTCCTCAAAAGCAACCTGGAAAATTGCCTCACAAAAGCAGCTCAGGCAATTGCCTCCTCAAAAGCAGCCCGGGAAAACTGCCATACCGACAATTTGCGCATACCGGTCATCCTTGTGCAACCAGCCAGCCTTTTGATGCCCAATAGCCAGTCAACATAAGTTGACCGGACTCTATTTTCATATCCCCCTTTTCTTTATCAACAATGAAATCTATTAATGAAAAATTCAAGTCGTCATAATTTAATATTTTTTTTTATTATAGAAGATCTTCAAAAATCCGTACATTACAATTTACCCAACTTATAAAATTTCGTCCTCAAAATTTATCAGAATAAATACATATACTTCATTTTCTTACGGAAACAATTGAGGATACTTGGTCTATATCTCAGACTCACGTTCCCACGCAGCTTCAAGATCTGATCCCATCGGTCAAAAATTTGGTCAGGCCTCTAAACATAATATTGGCTTCCATCAAGAGTTAGATCCTCGAATGTGATTGTGTGGGCTAGGTCATGAACATATTTTTGGAGCATTGACACGTGAAAACACATCGTGGACATCTGCAAAACTAGGTGGCAATGCCAATTTGTAAGCCATCTCTTCAATCCTCTCCAAAATTTCAAAAGAGTCAATGAATTACAGTTTCAATTTTCCTTTCATCCCATATCTTGACGTCTCTTGGATGGTGATACTTTTAAAAAGACATGGTCACCCACCTCAAACTTTAACTCTGATCTTTTTTGATCTACATAGCTTTTCTACTGACACTGAATCATTTTCAAATTTTTATAAATTAGTTTAATCTTCTCTGCTGTTTCTTTAATAATTTTAGGATCCAAAAGTCTCTTATTTTCTATTTCCTCCCAATAGGGGATCTACACTTTCTTTCATTTAATGCCTCAAATGGAGCCGCACTTTTACTTGTCTAATAACTGTTATTGTAAGCAAACTCTGTTAGGACAGATAATTATCCTAATTTTTTTTCATATTTAATACCGAGGACCTTAACAAATTCTCAAGAATCTAAATTATATGTTCGGATTGACCGTCAGTCTTAGGGTGATACGCCGTTTACGTGAGGGTGATACATGGTACTAAACGTCAATTTTATTTTCAATTCTTTACACAGACTCTCCCAAAATCTGGAGACAAAGCGCAGATCACGATCCTATACGATAATTGCAGGTATGCCATGGAGTGGTTAGAATTTGAATCCTGGTCGTAGAGAGAGAAGCTCTATCTTCTCTCTAGGAATTTGAATCTCTTACTAACCACTCTTCTGCATGATTGCTGGCCTCGCCGGCGTCGCCAGCCATGGCTAGTCTCTCCGGGACGCCAGCAACCCTTCCCTTCACCCAATATCCCCTCTCCTCTGCTCTCGCCTCCCTTCCTCTGCCAAAGGGCCCTCATCCTTTGAAGGCTCCTGAAATTCCTCTCATTTCTGATTCTATCCCTCATTCTCCTTCGGCTAGGGCTCATTTGCCCCCCTCTTTGAGTGCGGCAAGGGCTCTGCGTTATTGTTGGGTCAGGGTCAAGATGACTGATCCTGTTTAAAGGCAGCCCCTGGTCCTGGTGCAGCTTCAGTGACTATCCCCTGCTTTTCGAAGCAATTTGTTGATGTCAATTCATCCTCGGAGCTATTCCCCAAAGGCGCTCACGAAGTTAATAGAATCCTTGGGTAAGCAGAGGGTGCAGACCTACCCCCAAAGGGCAGTTCCTGCCCCTCTAGTTTGATATCTGAGGATATGTAGCCTGTGACCCATTCTTCCTGGTCCGATATAGTCTAGAAAAGAGGTATGCAACCCAACTCAAATTTGAAATTCTACCCTACGCAGAGTGTGGATGGAGAGGTAGCTTCTGTCTCTCCTCCTCCTGAGGTTATCCAACATTGTAAAGAAGTTTGGGGGACAACGTTACTTGGTTACTTCACTGACAAAGCTTTTCATTTTCATACTGTTGACCACATTGCTCGACATATATGGGCGTGTTTTGGCATCTGTCATGTTGTTGAGAATGCTAATGGATTCTTATTTTTCCGATTTTCATCTGATGCTCAATTGGAAGCTTGTTTGGCCAGAGGTCCTTAGGCATTTAGGGGAAAAACCTTATTTCTGAAACAATGGTAACCAGGAATGCCCATGGTTAAAGAAGATCACAAAACTCTCCCGGTTTGGATCAACCTGAGGAATGTCCTTGCTGAATACTGGATCCCTTTGGGGCTCAATTGGATTGCAGGTGCGGTAGAAAAATCACTTCAATTGGATGTTAATAAGGCTAAGTTGGACTGTATGTATTTTGCTCGTGTTTGCGTTGAAGTGAGAATTGATGTTGTTCTCCCCACAAAAATCAAATTAACCTCTGGCAAGTTTTTTACAAATGAGGAGGAATCATATGTTGAAGTAGAGATTGAATATGATGGAAAACACTCGAGAAGCAGCAATTGTAGAATGAGTGGGCATAATACTACCCAGAGTAAAACTATGACAGAATTTCATCCTACGAGCAGAATATTGGAAGCCCCCCATCCAAGAGTGGCTTAACTTTCTCCTAAAAGGAATAAATCGAAAGGAATTCAATAGAGTGCGCAAGGAGATGCTTCTGCAGTGTGCTTATCTATCCCATTCGCTGTACTACAATATGATGAGGTTATACTTATAGAAGCCCCTGGGGAGATTAATTGTAATCTTGTTGACGTTGATATTGAGCCACAAATTGATACATCCTGTGAGCAATTGTCTTGTTTGGGCTGGTCTGATCTGAGCTCTACTCAAGGTGAGGTTACGGTTGGCCATGAGGCTCCTGTGTTTCAAGATGACCAGGCTGCTAAGGACAAGCCACAGAATAAGGCTATTCGGAAGGCTGGTGAGCATCTAAAATCCATCCATTCTTATGCCATTTGTCCAAACCATGATGCTAGTTCTCATATCCACAGTCTTATTCAACAAGAAGGCATCAGTAAGGAAAGGCACCAATCTACAAATGCAGATATTGTGAAGCCATGTTCATGCCGGCCTATTCCTGGTTTTGCTTCAGGAGAGGCTTCGGTTGGTCAGGTGGCTCCTGTGTGTCAGGATGACCATGCTGTTGCAGATAAATCACAAAATGAGGCTATCAGGCATGCTGATGTGCAACTGAATCCCTTCCAATCTTTTACCATATGTCCAGATCATTTCAATGATGTTGTTTCTCCTGGTATGGTAGTGGATTATCAGGAAGATGTTCAGCAGCCTGAAGTTGAAGCTGAAGAGTATATCGTTAATTATTGGGATGGCCAATTACGGGTTCAGTTGGAGAGTGAACTACAAACGAAGCCCACAGATCTTATTGCTCCAGGATTGGATTCCAAGTCTCAGCACCCTCCTAAATTTGGGAATGCCTCAGCCTGTTAACTCTCCTAAACTAACTTGGTCACCATCTATCTGGGATGTGAACTCCTTAGCTGACGTTAATAAGCTGTTGATGGATCCCATTATAGCTAAATCATGTATTGTTCTTCTATCCAATGAGGAACAACCATCAACTATTGGCAATCAGGGAACCCATGCACAGACAGCGGTAGGTGAGCCTTTGTGGGGTTATTTTCAAGAAGATATTAAAGAAGAATGGCACCATGTTTCATATGTAGATATTCTGAAACGTGGAATTATATCAATTAAAGCTAAAAAACAAGGCACATGTGCAGCCCATATGTCCATTCAACCTATTACAGATGCAGACCGTTTGGATGCTCTAAGAATATCAAATTGGCATGAAGAGGTAGTAGGTTTCCCTTCTTTTAGCTCTTCATACCATGTTGCCCCAAACCATCATCAAGGTGGGGACCCAAGACCGTACACCAATATTGAGCAGCTGAGAAGGAATATTGCAGATATGAGAAAGCACCTCGCTACTCCGAGAGGACAAGTCATTGATGACTCTCATAATCCTCACACCAGCAACCGGGACACTTCTTCTGAAGGCTTTAGGCTAAAATCTATCCTAAAAATCCAAAAAGGCCTATGAAGAAGCGGTCCCCTTCTTCTAATTCTCATGTCTAGTGTATCATGTTGGCTGTCCACGCAAACACTCGGTTGTCGGTATAGTTGGTTGCACGTCTGGTTGCGTTGATTAGGACTAGGCTTGATTGCAGATTGTAGATTGTAGATAAAAGGCTGAGGTATTAATGTGCGGGATAGCTATCGGGCACGAGGTGCTATGTGGCTAGAAGTTGAATGAACAAGGGGCTAAATTTGTTTTGGTGATAATGGTAGGGCTAGTTGTTTGAGAGTTGCTGCTGCCTTATCTGATGCTGTAGTGGTTATTGTGATGCTAATATGTATGGTCAGCAAGATTGATGCTCTGTCTTGGCGTATGTTGTCGTTGTTCCCGATCTGGTATTTGGTTGATTGAGTAGGAGATATTACTCTGGTGTCATATGATGTTCTATGATGTTCAGGGCTTACCCCAGCGTCTATGTTTTAACTCTTAGTTGGCAAAATACTGGGAGATAAATCATGGGCATGTGTAATTTTTATTTTTAATGCAATTTACTTACTTACAAAAAAAGGCATGCCATGGAGTCTAACAATTTCATTCACATAAAATTGGGCCTTCTTGTCACGAGAGTACATCGTCCTGATTGCTAAGAAATGGGCTGATTTAGTCAGCCGATCGGCAATAACCCAAACAGCGTCATAGTTCTTAGGAGTCCTTGGTAAGCCCAATACAAAATCCATCACAATATTTTACCATTTCCAACTCAGAATCGACATTGGCTGCAATAACCCAGATGATTTTCTCCTTTCAGCTTTCAATTGTTGACACACAAGATACTTCACCACATAAGCTATAATATCCCTCGTCATGTTCCTCCACCAAAATATCTTTTTCAAATCCTAATGCATTTTATTCATCCTCGGATGAATTGTATATTGAGATCGATGAGCTTGTTTCAAAATATTTTACTTCAACTCCTTATCATTCAGTACACAAACGATCTCTAAATCTCAATACCCCATCAGTCCAGACATTAAAATTAATTATGGAGTCCTTATTTGAATCCCCCACAATGTCCATAAGGAAGGAATCATTTACTTGCTTCTCCTTAACCTCATTTATTACTTCTGGCTGAATTTAAAGGTGTGATTGTGACGAACCGACCACATTCCACCATATACGGCCGCCGTCAAGCCTATACTTTATATCATATACAGTGTATATACTAATTAGGTGGATATAAAAATTTTTATTTTGTTATATATATATATATCTTTTATTTCGTACACAGGATCGCTTAAGGCCGAACTCCTTGAGTTGGCCATCACAGTTTTAAATCTCATACCTGGTCGGCCAACATTTAGGTTGGTTGGCTACAAAGACCTTGACATGAAATAAGATGCTACTAGAAATATCTACTTCATTCTTCCATATTGTAACTACGGAAACATACTAACATCCATAAATTCTTTTTCAACGAAAATATTTTACAAGTCCTCAAAATATCAAAAGAAGTACATCAATTCCTTCACTTATCAACTCCGGTCAGCTATGCCATCTAGTTACTTCATATGACTCTACTCAATTTCGTCCTCCATAAGCTTCTCATCATCTTAAAAATGGTAAGAGTGAGCTACAAACCCTAGTAAGGTATCCACATGTAAAAAACACTAACATACATATCATCAAATCAAAGTAGAGGTTCATAACATAAACTTAACATACGAAAATTATCATATCATTTCTTCTTAAGTTCAGAGTTCCTTGTTCTTATTCTTATTATCTTGTCCTCAGAAAATTCATAAAAGCCGAACAAAATACTTATCATCTTTAGGCATCGGCGGGAGCGGATAACATCGAGAAAGGGTTATGCACTACCCCACAACCTAAGGCCGCATCCTCTCATTATACACCCCGAGGCAGGCGGTAATGCCTTTTACCCGGCATACGGGGCCATAGTCTAAAAGCCTTGTGCCACCAGAAATTTCCCCATGGCCTAGGGGCATTCCTCGAGTGTCACTCCAATATCCTTCATCCATCTTTAACAGTAAACTTAATGGAAACTAGATTCTTAGTTCATATCTTTCAATGGTCATTCATTATAGTTCAAAAGTCAAAAGTCATAGAGTTCCACTTGCTGTCCGGATTACATATATTTTTCCTTGTTCTTATAGCCTTAGTTCTTAACTTCAAATAATTGAAGTCTGTATAGCCTTTCCTTAACTTCTTAAAACTGAAGATCTTTTATCAAAATATTGTAGGTCTTATTCATCAAAGTTGGAGGTCTTTTTCTCAAAAGCCGGTTTCAAATCATAGATCTAATACGTCACCTTACAAGCCGGTTTTAAATTCACGATACATGGCCGGTTTCGAATTCATAGCACAAATGCCGATTTTAAAATACGTTATAAGGCCGGTTTCAAATTCATAGCACAAATGTCAATTTCAAAATATGCTATAAGGCCGGTTTCGAATTCATAGCACAAATCCCAGTTTCAACTAAGATTGGTTTTAATTATAATACAAGGCCGGTTGTCTTTTCTTAAAGGTCGGAGGTCTTTTATCAAAAGCCAGAGGTATTTTTCTTAAAGGGCGGAGGTCTTTTCCTTAAACATGTAATTATCAAAGTTCATACAGAACGAAAAATAACCATAATTTGTGCATAAAGAAATCAGACATCATGACTAATAAGGCTTTCTTTAAACATGTATTTAACAAAGATTCTTTCTTAAATCAAACGATCAGAACAAATATCATACATATTGTAACATAAGCTCATAAAAAATCAGACATACTTTGCGTTGTAAACATGAACTTAACAAAAGGTGAGTACACTTACATTAAATCATGAACTTAAAACAAGTGGGGGTACACTTGCCTGAATTCCTTTGTCCTGAAATCTTGGTTCTTCTTTACTAGAAAACTTGGTTGAGAGCCTCTTCCTAACCTCTTTCCTTACGCTCATTTTTTTTTATAAGCATTTGGTCTGACGCT
Organism: Nepenthes alata; assembly: GCA_028571085.2. Lineage (NCBI taxonomy): Eukaryota > Viridiplantae > Streptophyta > Magnoliopsida > Caryophyllales > Nepenthaceae > Nepenthes > Nepenthes alata. The sequence continues at coordinate 1,940 of JAOVVI020014987.1, read as the reverse complement.
AGTAGGTAAGGCAGGTCAAGCACTCGGGGTGGTTGGGAGTAGGTTACCTACTCAGGCATGGTCATTCTGACTCTACTTTTTATAAAGGCTTTATTATTATTTTCGATCAACCAGCATTGACCGGTTATGTCTCCTTTCATTATCTCAGTACTTCCGGCCTCCATCTCACCCTGATTCGCCATTAATTCTTTTAAACGTTCTTCCTTCATTTCCAATCAACGATAGTTGACCGGATTATATTTTTCTTTTGCGTTTTCGGTCAACTGGCATTGACCGGATTTAGTTGCTCATTCTTACCAATTTCGGTCAACTAGCGTTGACCCGATTTTTACTTACCTTAACATTTTTCAGTCAACTTGAGTTGACCGGATTACTATCTTCTTTTCCTTTCCGATCAACTAGTATTGACCGGATACGCCTTCCTCTAAGCTTTTCGGTCAACAGGTGTTGACTGTCTTACGTTTTCCTTTACCTTAAAAGAATTTGGCCCTTATATTTTTTATGATAGAAGATCCCAAAATTTGATACCTTATAATGATAAAAGCATCCGATTACCTCGAGAGTACCATTGGATATCACATTACTTTAGATAATCCAACATTTTTATTAGTTTGATTTGCAATCTCGCTACATAGCATGATCGGTGCCTTAATGTATTAGCAACCATATTTGATTTTCCAAGCTTTTACTGAATCTCATAGTCATAATCCTCTAGAAAATCAGGTCACCTTCTCTGTCTCATATTTAATTCTTTTTGTAAAAATAAATACTTCTTGCGAGATTCAAATAGCTTAGATGTCTTACAATCTAATGTAGAAGCTGAGCCGTCTGAGCGTCGTGACAAGGAGGCTTTGTGTCGGGCTCAATTGGCTGGAGATCACCAATTGGTGCCCTCTTCTCAGATTGCTTCTGGAATGATTATTTTGAGCTCGGTGGAACAAGGGAATTCTCATATTCCCTTGGTTTTAGGGGATGCCCCAACTAGTAGATTTCCTGATGACTCCTGGTCGTCCTCAACCAGGGACTCGGCCTCCTTTGACGCTGTTGATAAGCAGTTGCTGAGCCCCATTACTGCTATATCGAGTTTATCTCAACTTTTCCCTAATGGAATGGTTGCCACTCTCAATAATATTGACCTTCCTGCCCAGGTTGTGGCAGGTTTTCCAAAAGGGTTGAGTGCCTAATTTAGTAGTGCAGATGGGTAAGGAGCCCATGAGGATGACAGGAGCTCAGCGTGAACCTGAGAAGGAACAGCAAGGGATTGATCAGAATCACCCTCTTGGCATCAGCAACCACCCTTTAGGGAGTTGTATTGTTGTCACTCTACCGTCCATAACTTCCTTCTCAGAAGAAACAAAATCTTCTCCCTACGACTTAGGCCAGTGGGGTACTAATTCGCCGAAGACTTATGAGGCTTCTTGTGAGGACCCGAAATCGAAAACGTAATAACTAGATGTGATTAAGGTGATTAATATCGGTAAGAGGCTATACATGTAGTGAAAAAGTGATGGTTAAAAGTGAAAAGTTGAAAAATGCTCAAAATTTAGCAAGCAGCCGAGTGGCGCTTGCTGGGGCTTCAGCCCTCCTATCGGGCGAAAAAACTAGTAGTAAGCCTGCTCGATGCATGCCCGAGCCTGCTTGAGCGCAAAAACCAGTAGCAAGCCCGCTCGATGCATGCTCAAGCTCCGCTTGAGCGGCAGAGTACCCGAAGCCCGCCCCCCGCTGGCCGCTCGAGCGGCTGCGCGATATATGAAAACGCGCGCGGCTCTCTCCTTCTCATTTCCACGTGATTTTAGGGTTTAGGGAGAGAGAGAGGGCGCCGACTTAGAGAGAGAAGAAGGGAGAACGAGACCCGGGAGCCCAAATCCAACCTCGAGCTAGTTATAAAGGTGAAAGCCCGCGACAAGGCAAGTGTACCTCGGACGCCGTTTTACGTTTTT